>PNEQ01111668.1:0-20533 GCA_003012365.1 Medauroidea extradentata
AATCTAGCTTCTTACTAGCGAAATAACTAACGATTTTCAATTGTGACCATATTATATTTTGGTATCATTTTGTCCAGAACAGTGAGATCTACGCTGGGAACATTTTCTTTTTGCAGTTACAGTTATGTGTCGAGAGATAATTAACTGCAAAAAACATAGATTGAAGCATTTTTTTCGCATGTATTCAAACATCATATTCCATTTTTCAAATGTTACAATCAATGATACATCCTTTAACTCTTCCAGGAAAAAAACTGAAATTTTTATGTCCGCAGGTTTACTCACAAAGTTACTAGTCATAAGACCCCGCATTCGCCTACTTCTCTCCTGCTGCATAGCGCCCTTAAAGCGCGCATCAAATGCCGCGTCGCCTCAACGAGCAAAGCTCTGTACTAGCGTGCAAGCTTCCAGCCGAACGGTTTTTACTATGGGACACTAAGCGGTGAGTGACCATATAATTTTATTGGTGGAAAGTCTGCAACTAAGTTCAGTGCAGGTCGCAACCTGAGTTTCACATACATCCAGTTAGTACATTTTGAAGTACGGACCATGTTGGAGGGCTTGGAAACAGTGTTTTAAGAGTGTGGCGTCTTCATGATGAGGTTCCGACCTTGTCTGGAGTTTGTTTTCTTTTCGTACGTTGGCACAATGGGTACAAGTGGAATATTTTCGTAGAAAAAACCTGTTTACGAACACACTGCAACGCATTTGAAGCGTGGAGTAGGCGGCCGCCGTGCTACCGCAGATGGAAGGAGACTACTAAGAGATAGATGTGAGGTTGAAGAACACGTCGCCAACTCCAGAAATAAAGCTGGCTACTGCAGATCGTCGCTGTGATAGGCTTACCTGCACTCGCCAACCCACCCTACCATCTGTCTCGCACTTCCTGACAGGGGGAACAGCTTACGTACAAAACAGACACAACCACCACTGCCTATACTAGCTGGGCACGTTCCCTTTGGGATAAAAAAGTAAAATAAAAACTTACTTCTGTATCAATAAAGTAGTTAAAAATGATTTTATACATGCATGTCGGAATCTTGCACACGTATTTGCATTTATTCGTTTTTGTACAAAAATCTTGCAAAATAATGATGGATGCTGTCAACTCTTTATCTTTTGCAAACAAAAATAGAATCTACTTAGAAAATCAAAATTCAAGCTAAAATAGCTTATTTTCGCCAATTTGTACAAAAGTTAGTTTGTTTTATAAATTTTATAACTTTTAGCACTTATTTCAATGTATATTATTTTCATTTCAATAGATCTATTGGTTTTAGTTGGGTGTATGCTATCGTAACATGCAAATTTTGAATCTGACATGCCATTATGAGAATACTATGTATGCTAAAAATGTTCCATAGGACGATAATGCATTCATTAGTAACGTACATTATCGTACAAATATAAAAAATTAATTGCTTACACTTGACTGCGTTTAGAGGAGCTATCTGCGCATGCGCGATGTTGTGAACGTATCACGTCTATCCCTTTCCAAGCGAAACTCCTTTACTAATCCTCATTACGGTTATTTAAGAAAAGAGCACACATTTGAAATTGTGCTTCTATATTTTTAAAATGCAACACGCTTATTAGGAATATGATTTTGGGACTCCTAAAATTGCTAATAAACTTTTTTTAGCCTGCTGTTAGTTCAAAAATACCACCTGGATTAGTAAACCACGAAACCAAAATCATACTTGGCGTTTACTATAGACTAGCCACAAATAAAATTGTTGGGTCGCCGCTTAAAGTTCAATTAGAATAATACAACTACGTAAAGATTGTACGCCAGTTTGCCGACACGGCGGGCGGCGGAGACGACAGCTATGAGAGAAAACACTTGGAGCTGGAGAGAGAGAGCGGAAACTGTACACACTACTGTGGACCAGGTGAGCAGATTATACTGAAGTGAAGAAACTTGGATATTGGTTTTAATGTGTAATATCGAGTATGATACACATGACTGTGTGGAGAATTTACGTAATTCGGAAAATAACGGTACTAAATTTAGTAGTCTAAACACCGTTTCACGATCACTAAAATGCTAAAAATTAGACCACGAAACTGGTTTTCTAAAATTACTCTGTCGCTCAATACTTACACTAAAATGAAATGATTAAAACCATCCTTACAGAAAAACACGTTCTTAAGTTAAATAAGACTCGTCATTGAATTATACTCCCCAAAGTCGAAATATTTACATTTACTTGACAAAAATATTCAAATCTTCTCGTATAGCCTACATTCCAACCTCCGTACCAATCCACAGATGAAGCATACTTCACTCCTTCTCCAGCACGTGCGCAGTTCGAATCATTTCATCGCTCGTCGCTACTGTGCTTTATTTATCACTGATTCCTCTTACATACATATACTCGTCATCTGCTGCAGACACTCACGCTGACTCCAATGTACAAACGCCAATTTTACACGCGGCCAGAACCCATATAGTTTGTTCTTCACGCATTTGATCTCCGGTAAAAGATGACGTATTGAAAAGTTTCCAGTTGAGGACGTAGTTCTCCAACCTTCAGGGCGAGTCTTGTGCAAGTTTACACGTAACAGGTGTACGATGATGTAACGCCTCCGGCCCACTTCTGAAGAGATAAGTATCTGGCCTAGTAGAAGATTGTGTGGGATGTTTGGGTGGAGCAATCTTCAAAAGTCAGCTTGTAACAATTGCCGCATTCCGATACTGCTGTGAGCACTGATGTCATAAATTGTCATTGATAGTCTGTCAGTGTTCGTCAGCAAAAACGGAACCACATCAGTAATCATCAATATTAATTTCTTCATCGGCAGTGATCGGTGAGTTTCAGAACGATTGGCAACTAAGAACATTTAAATGAAAGACAACTCTTTTGTGAAGACGAATTTAATTTGCAAGCACAGTTTCCTAACCTATTTAAAAGCTTACATTCTTATTTGAATAGTTATATTTCATATAATTATACGATAAAATGTGTCTCTGAGAAAAATATAAATTTAATTTGAATGTTATAATGGGTAATTTGTAAAACGTTTATGTGTATTAAATATATTATTATTCATCCCCACGATGATGTGAATGTTTATAAAAGTTTCTAGAAGACAGATGTTTTTAATCTCGCGCCGATGTCTGTTTACACTGTCACCACACGACCTCCGGAGCTCCAGTGGAATCAGTAGTGTAGCCTCGCACGAGGAGTCAACCGTGAACAATTCTCAGTGACCATCACTGCTCGCCAACAGTATCGGAATGCAGCAAATATGTTCACTTTTACGTGATATTGAGACAGTAACAATGTAAACTTTTCCCGTTTTATCCACCATTGTAGCGTTCATAATTTCTTGTTGGGGCTTTATTATTCGAACCTGTTTTCTACTGAAGTTTTCAGGTACTGGTTCTTCAAAATACTTTTCAGTGCATAGTAAAACGTTTGTTTGTAACAGTTCTAAATCATTTTTATTTTGCAATGAGTAAAATTTTTCTCAATTTTTATGTTGTACTGAGCATTGCTTACGCTCGTACAAACAAGCTCGTACAAACAAGTACGGGTGTATGAGATTACTTTCCTCGCAATGCTACTTACACATTTAAAATAGCTGTCAATTTTGTAAAAACCGTCAAATTTTTCTCCAATAGTCTTATTAAAATAATATATTTCTAACATACGCGGCCAGTTTTTATGATAATTATATTCAGATTCCATTCCGTCTTTGTCCACTGTTGTATATAAGAAAAAACTAGTCCCAGGATAATCAGTAGACATACTGAATATATACTTAATTAGGTCCCTTTAGAGCTTGCTTATAAGTTCGCGTAATGGTATCATTTGCGTGTGACGTAAAATAAGGAAAAAAAACAGTGTCGTATAGTTTCTTTACGGACATTTTTAACGTGTAAGAAAACATACTGTACTTATAAATCCCGCTATGTTATCAACTGTCTCAACTGTCGAATATCTCCCAATAAATTATAATGAAACAGAATAAAAGTAATTTTGATGTAAGAATACAAGTAGCTACTCTTAGGCAATATATGATAAGAATTAAAGGAGACATGACGATTGTCACAAATAAGGAACATATCAGAATGGTTTAAAAGTCAGACATGTTTTATTGTAATTTTTCTTCGCCTAAGGTACCGTCAGGTCACTAAATACAGCAAAGTCTATCTAAATCCTGAGCTCAATAACTATTAAGTCCCCATATCCGGCTAGCAAAAGAGAAATGAAATCTAAACTGAAAAGGCAGAACTTTAGTTGCTGGCTGGCTGAAATATGTCGGAGATGTCGGGATCAGCAAGTGTCTCGCTATGACTTCAGAGACGCGAAGCTGACGATCTGAAACAACGTCGACGCCGCCATCAGACCAGTAATTACGGCATTTAGCACAGTCCCAGGAAACAGCTCGTTGTTACGTGAAAACAACAATGACAGCGTGGGTTGAGCTGTCGGAGTAAATCCACCATGTGGCCGAAGACATTACTGTGATGTTGACGGACAAAAGAACCGAGTTGAAATTACTCCCTAACTTACGTCACGTGCTATAAACTAATGATGTCAGAGATTGTATCGAAATATTCTACCCTAAATGTTAAATAAGTGGTTATCACTAAAAGCTCCCGGCTTGTAATTTAATATGTCTACCCTACTTATCTATTTCAGAAACTATCAACTAAAATGTATCCTTGGTTTATTAGTCACAGTACAATTTTTTGAGAAATGACACAAATGCAATAAATAGTCAAGGGTGAGACAGAAATTGTGTACTGGAAGTTTAGGTGAATGAGACTAGCCAGAAAATGTGTACTGGAAGTTTATATGCTGGATACTATTATATGACACATCCTTGCACATTTGTCAAGTATATCACGTTTGCAACTTTCTCACGTCTAATGGACCAAAATGAGTAATAAGACCATATTTATAAATAAAACAAAAGCTTACTTACTACATTTTTTACAATTAAATATCCACGTAGTAAGTTCATCGAAAAATTGATAGAAAGAACGGATACACTTTTTACGTGTAAAAAATCTGAAAATATGACGGGTGAAAAGTTAATTTGGACATCACAGTGTGACATCAGTAGACGAACGAGATATTTGTTCTATCAAAACGTTCCGAATTTTTTTTATTTTTTTAAGTGCAATTCGTTTGTTTGAGTTTAAGTTTCAGCATATATCTTAGACTTTACAGTAACGCTTCAAAACAGTTATTTTTAAAATATAACAGAAATTTGAAAGTTTTTTTAAGTGTATAACTAAATGTCTTGTTAATATGTGTTTAAACTAAATATATGTGACGACAAAAACTATCTGTCACTGTTATGCAATTACTCCAAGAAAACTATTGAAGATGCAATCCTTACTTGCGTTCAATAACGTGATGCGGAGGTATATTTGACATGTTAGCAACATAATTTGAAATTAATCAATTGTCTGGTTACTTAACTTTCAAACTTCTACATTTTTAAGGAAGTATTTCAGTTCCTGGCGGTTAGACAACACACAACACGCTATACCGTACAGTTGCTGCAATGCTGGGTTGCCGATTCCCAAGGGAGGTGAAGATATAACAAATTAAAGCAAATATAAAAAACAGTAATGTAACTTTATGTATATTTAGTTAATATTCCTAAACTCAAGTGAACTGCGAACCATCTATGGAAATAACGTAAAGTACGACTGAGATCACAATAATCATTTTTCTGATAAAAATTATATCCGTGACAATAAATCTATAGTTTTCACTCTCGAATGCAGGCGATAACACAAGTTTCTTCACAACCTTTTACGCTGCTATGTGCTAATTTAAAACTCTGTCACAGCCTTTTAGTTTCCCGTATCTTTTGTGATAATGACCCGATTCAACAATATGAACTGTTCAAACTGAGTAAAACCGATAGTATTTAGTTTTTAGATCATCTACAATTAAGTTTAAGTGGGCGGTTCACCTCAGTTTTCAACGCCTTTTATTATTTTTATATTTGTACCAGACATTTTTTTTCTTATTTTAGACATAAATTGTGACTAAATCTTCCTTTTAGGAAATATTTTATCTCTTATAGTTTTTGCGTAATGAGTCGAAAGCGTCAAAATTTGCACTTTACGGTTTTATGCACGCCATTAAAACCGACTAACATACCAAACCGAAAAAAATTCACAGTGTACAACAATGTTGTAGGCTGCGATTTGAAACATTTTAAACAAATATATATAGTTTCGTATTTTTAAAAAAAATTTGAAGTTTTTGAATTTTCATTTAAAAATTCAGCATTTTTAATTAAATACAAAAATATGTTATTTTTTGTTCTATATACGTCTAATCATAGCCTACAACGTTGTTATACACTGTGAATTTTTTTCGGAATGGTATGTCAGTTGGTTTTAGTGGCGTGCATAAAACCGTAAAGTGCAAATTTTGACGTTTACGACTCATTACGCAAAAACTATTAGATATTAAAAAATTTCCTAAGCGGAAGATTTAGTCACAATTTATGTCTAAAGTAAGAAAAAAAATATATGGTACAAATATAAAAATAATAAAAGACGTTGAAAACTGAGGTGAACCGCGGCCTTAGTTACAGCGGTGTATAATTTGTTGCGTTTGTTTACGGTATCATGCAATGGTGTTTCTTTCTCTTTGGAATGCGAAGGGTACTGTAAACGTTTGAGCCATATTCTGTACCACTACACTGCACATGTTCCTGTCAATTTTAACTCTCGTACGTTCTACTGAAATATACTCAATTCTATTTAGGTATGGACAACACGACAATCATTTTATGATCTCTGCGTACTAGCAGTCAGCCGACTGTTCTTTTAGTACCCAGATGACTGACACCGTGGTAAATATAATGTCATGTCACATGTTGGAATTCAAAATTAAAATAATAAATTAATGCTGTTATGAAATCACAATGGCGTACGACTACACTTACTTTTTTTTTTAATTGTGGAAACATTCAGTGTATGAATGCTTGCCGAAGTTTAAAAAAATTTATGCCTTTAAATTCTGATATACTATTATATTGTTACGAACCACGAGAATATATTAAGTTCTGATGTAGAGAATTCGAGCGATTTGAAATTTAAACTACATTGAGTTTCACAAATTTCTAAACCAGAAAGAAAGTTCTTCTGTGAAATAGCTCGTGTTCGGTCAACTTCTGTTATTACAATATTAGAAAACTTAAATGCATTGTTAATAGTAATTAAATATCTACATCAAAGTACCAAGACGTAGTCAGGAGAAAAAGTTAAAACATATTCTCTCACAAGACGCTGACAAACAACCATTAACATTTTTTCTTACTTTGGCCCTATAATTAAATACAATACGTGTTGAAAATCGTTCATAGGCCGTTAGACTAGTGATTAAAATACAACGGTTATCGAGGACGATGAATGCCAAAACTATTTGAATAACCAGTAAGGCGAACTTAAGTTCTGTCTTGAAAGCTTCGTGAGTACAGTACAGTAAGTTTTTAATTTAATTAGTTTCTATTTAATGCTACCTTGTAGCTATATAAACACACACAGGCTGAGTCTGAAAAATACCAACAAATTTAATAATTTTAATTTCCCTACAAACCGAACACTGATAGACATAACCGACAAACTCAAGATATAAATTCATGATAATAAGGCCGACCAACAAACAGTAAATGCCAGTTGATACCTTCAACCTTTACGATCATTAAAGGGGTAGCCACCCTTAAATTGCTGACAATTTTTTTAGCGTCAGGATAATCTGACATTTAAAAGTGAATTATTGTGAAATGTGACGTTAGTAATAAAAAATGTCCTCTTGTAGCGACTGCCTAGGACTCATAGTTTTCATGCAAAACGCACATGAAGTTAGGGCGTGGTGATACTTAGCCTAGCGCATAGGCAACACTGCGTACGCTCGAGTGTTATTTTATCCCGCCGCGCTGCACAGACGATGGTGGACGTTCACTGTTGTGCCGTAACTATAATAGCTCACATAACTGTAATCAACACTTTGTTCCTAGCTGAAATTGTATGTTTAAAAAATTAATAAATAAGTGTGTAAGTGAAACAATATTAGTATTTGTACTATGTTCGTTAAACTGCTTAATAAATCACCAGCACTGCACTTAACATTTTTATGTTCGTTCAGCACAAATGTAGTGTACAATGATGGAGATGGGTGGGGTAGTCTCTTCTGGAATATACATTACTATTTACGTTAAAATGTGTGGTTTGTCAGTACATACCGTTAACTCTTCCAGTATAAAACACACAAACCATTAAAATAAATTGGTTCAAGTAGAGTTTTAGCCTTAAATGTCATTTAATAGTTAACGAGTATTCATATTAGATAGCAAAAATGTTTGCTACAATAAACCGTTGCGGCGTGTTTAACAACACAGTGCGGCACTGCTTGTGCGACACTGGTGTGGAATTCTTTTCACATGCTTGAGTGGTAACTGACATTTAGGAAATCTACATTAAAGTGAGTGAGGGTGAGAGTGAGCGATTTTGGTCAGCGCTTAACATAGAGGTCTTTAGTGCTAGTGAGGGGTGACATGAAGTGAGCATGGAGCAGCGCCAGAATGAATGGGTGGGGGAAACGGGAGATCCCGAGAAAACCCGCGGACCACCGGCATCGTCCGGCACGATTCCCACATGCGAAAATCCGGGGACCGGCCCCGCCGGGAATCGAACCCGGATCGCCTTGGTGGGAGGCGAATCTGCATTAAAGACCTGACAGATACAACTCTAGGGTTATGGGATAACGAAGGTAAGGATAAGGTGTCGACGAATCACTACTGACATGAAATCGCGTAAATGACATGAGATTGTAATATGGAAGCATTTTGTAATCTAAAAATTGGCTACAATTTTTCACAGGGCTCTTCCAGTACCGATAAATCAAAACCGTCCGATATCATATTGTAAATGTGTGCACTTAATGTTTAAATTCCCAGTATCGTAAGTACTTTGCCATATTATGGGGTAACATTACACCATAATTTTTCGTTTAAAATAACTGTTTGCATCCTCTTAAAGGAATTAAAATTTCACCTTACACAGTAGTCATAAACGACATTACTTTACTGTAAATAGTATTTTAGAATTTGTATTTAAAAATATATTAATTGGGGGGGGGGGGGTGCAAAGTTACCCAGGGGTTTGCAAAATAACCTCACTTTATGGTATTAAAACTAATATTTACCCTGAGCCATATAAACCAAATACATTTCAACTTGACACTATTATTGATGATGCCATTTTTGTCCGTTAATACATATTTATTGCCTATAGTTTTCGCATAGCGGCACTTCAAAGTGAAAATTTTACTGTTTTATGTACTTACCTACAGTAACTCGCCTACATAAATAATATCATTAATAGTGATGTACTCAAAATGATCTAAAATTATTCATTAATAAGCGTTTGCATTAAAAATTGTGAAAATACCAAAATCTGCCTTGTTTTTAAAAAAGTTTTTTAAATGAAAAACATTTACTCAAGTAATTTTATAGCGCGGAAATGTCAAATATGTACAAACTGAACAGTGTTATACAAATCCTAATTAATAACTTGCCGTGCCAACAAGGTGGAGTCCTGTAGATTGGGGGATTGGGGAAGTGGGGCCCCCCTTAAGTAAACCTGAGGGGGCAAATTATTTACCTGTCGCCTCCTCTTCTTCCTTATTTTCCCACATTTGCATTTCAGAATGACAGTGGTTTATTTGTTGGGGGAAATGTAGACGCTCACATCCAAAGTGTTAAATACAATTGTGACAGAGAGTAGGAGTTTTTCATAGTACTGCAATTCGTCCCTTTCCCAACAACTCACAGAATAGTTGGCACGTATCGAACAGCTTGAAAATCAGTACTGGTTTGCAATCTGCTACATGTACGGTACAACGTTGTAATACAAAACAAGTGTGTGTGACTATATAGTACAGGTGGCAGCAGATTGCAAGGAAGGCTACTAAGTGGCCAGAGGTCTGTGGACGTGACTCATGCTATCGTAGCCATATGAGCACGCTGAATCACAAAAGGTTTGTGTATGCCAGCTCGCGAGATAACAAGCCAAGTGGATGTTGAACTTCGCACTGAGCACAGTCCATTGTTTAGTGACCGACTGCTGACGTGCGTGAGACGTACTTAACTACTCACGTAAGTGCGCACAGCCAAGTTGTCTTAGGGAGATAAACAGCTCTCTTGTCGCCTGTTGCGCTTGCTTTAAAAAGTAACTTTATGTATTCCTTCCTACTTAGCAAATGAATTATTTATATAGTAGCATTAGACGTTGACATTTTTTTATTACGTTGATATGCGCCTTCAGTGGTGCAAATATTAAAATTTGTAATTGGACAATAAAACCTCAGGCATATGTATGTAAGTAACGAAATTGCGTACACAGGCTACTGGTGTAAGGACAGACCACAGCAGAAAATTATGTTACAAACGAACATCCCTTCATGATTTAATTAGGGGTTGACAACCTCTTCATGCTCAGAACTTTGTAACTTTTGACTTGAAGTGGTTGGACATGACATGTAGGTAATCATAATGCAAACAGTAATAAGAAAAAAGGTTGCTTTGAGAAAAACCGCTAATGTGAACCGTTTCCACACTAATTGCATGTTAAATTGTGGGTGTCTGGAAGGTAGACAGCCAGTAACAATGTTGTGTAAGACGTGTCACTTGACGACATGACACACGGTCTGATAACGTGCAAGTAAGTTGTGAAATATATTAGTTGGCAAAACATGTTTTAGATAACTTGTTAGTTATTTAGGTATTTGGAATGTGAATGAATTACATGTATTAGTATTTTTTTTTTGTGGATAGGTTACACAGTTTCACAGCATATGCTCAAAATGAGAGCCGCCCATCTCCAAACATGTACGAATGCGACACTCGTATGACAGGTGCAATATGCAGGGATTAGCCTATACAGAGCGGCATGCACCTTGAATACGTCGCCAGAATTCGTCTGCATTGTCCACTTCAGTAGCATAAACCATTGCCTTCAAGTGACCCCATAAAAAGAAGTTAATTGATTAAGGTCAGGTGATCTAGATGGCCATCCCACTGGCCCACCAGCCAATCCATCGCCCTGGGTACATCACGTACTTTGCTTAGCTGTGCGACTGAAGTGTGGCGGTGCACCATAGTGCATGATACAACATGTCAACTCTTACATTAAGTGGTACATCTTCAAGTAGTTGTTGCAGGTTTTCTTCCAAGAAGTGCCGATATGTAGTTCCAAAGATACGTGCGGGAAAGATGTGTGGTCCAATTAGCATTCCATCGATGATTTCCGCCCAAACATTTGTCGAAAACAGATGCTGTAATGTGCTTCCCGTGTTGCGTGTGGGTTCGTGTGAGCACACTCATGCTCGTTGTGGAAGTTGAAGACACCTTGCCTAGTGAAAGATGCTTCATCAGTGAAGAGAACTTTACATCCAAACCCTGGAGCTTGCATAATCTGGTTTTGGTACCACTCGCAATACTGCGAACAAGCCGGCCGATCAGGAGGAAGAAATGCCTGCACTGGCTGGTAGAGAAATGCATGCATTCTGTCTCACAGTAAAATGCGACCTACTGTCGATTGTGATACGTTGAGCACGCTAGAAATTCCTCGGGTGCCGGCACGTGGATGAGCGTCAACATAGTTCAATACATCTTGCTCGAGGTGCATTCGAAGTCGGCCAACATTGTGATAACCTGCGTGTACAGTTCCTGTCTCACGCAGACGCCGATGAACTGACGTGATTGAACGAGCATCTGGCAAACGTCGGGCAGGAAACCTTTCAGCATATCAACGACGTGCTGTAGATGCAGTACACAATATTTCACCGCATATACGATATGCATGTCGGCAAGTTCCTCGTTACTCTACTCCATCATATACACTGGACGAGTTGCTTGTAGTGTAAACCACAAACGCACTACTAGCAGGCTGCCAACTTAGTACTGCACGTTCGAGACAACTAGCCATCGCAGGAGTAAATGCGCCAGGCGCTTGTGTCGAGGAGTAAAAGGCAGACAGGTTACAGTTCAGGGGAAATTCACAGTGTACAGTATTACTTATGTTGATGTTATATTGTTATGCTTCAGGCAGCAGTAATAAGCGTTCCTTTACTGCAATACGTAACAGATAGAGGTGATTTATCGCGGGAAAAGCTGATTGTTTGCTAGGCTTCAATGTCATGTATTCATTTCCGATGCTTTTATTTCGTTACTGGCGAGTCACTATTTGACTGGGCCAATGATAACTCTGGTGCGCTGCTACTGGTACGTCTGTGACTCGTCTGTAAACAGCTAGACCGTGCTACATAACTGTCGAGTCGACCAATAACACAAGACGCAGGAGGCTACACTGATTTGCAGAATATGCTAAGCCATAACGTCGCAGTGACAGTGTCATTAGAGATAACACAACCGGATAGTTTAAGATAACTGGGCAAGGAATCGGCCATGGCGTTTGTTACGGAATCCATCTCAGCATTCGCCTGCAGCGATTTCTGGAATCCATAGAAAACCAATCTCGGGATGGCCGAAGCCGTGCATCGAACCCATATTCACCCGAATACATGTTTAATGTGTAATTATTGTACCATCTTGCCCAGTTGTTTTGTTATGATTCTTACTATTACGACGTACGGTTTAAAAGATAGGCAAATTTCACCTTTCCACAGAGTATTAACGTACCGCCTCCCCCCATACACACATATACACGATTTTTGTCGTCCAACCTAAGCAACACTGACATTTGTTTTCCTCAGTACGTATTTGCCATTGGTTTTGCATTTATGGACTCAACCCAATCTCTCTAAGTAATTATTTCAGGATAATTTGTCCCATGGAAATCCACGTTTATTTGCAGTACCCGCAGGGTTTTTTCAAGAATAGGGACCTAAATTGTAACCATTTACAAAAATACTACACTCAGCCGAATCACACCACGATCGAAGCCATTATTACATTGTAGTATTTTCATTGTATTTGGTTTCCGTTTGGTGACTGACAGGCGTCCGCAGCTTTTCACCACGCAATTCAGCTCAGTGCGATTGTTTTAGAGGTCAGGGAACTGATTTCTGTTCTTACTTGCCAACAGCAGCTATGCTGCGCGTTTATTGGACCTCATTACTTGCAAATACAAGGTTCCAGCATTGTGTTATTTGTATTCCCATAAAACAAGTGCATTTCTTATTACTTTGTAACACGGATTTCTAACAGTCCCCTTCTTTGTTTCTCAGTTACTTTGATTGAATAATACAACTGTGAGGATCCGTCAATGTCGACTTCTGTGACGTCTACAAACTATAAGAATGATGCAATGTTTTGCGCAGTAACTTCTCAACCGTTCACTTGCTACAGTTACACACAACTATAGTCACATATTCAGTACATCCGTACACACGTAATACCGGGCTGCCTACCTTCCAGGCACCCACAATTTAACATGCAATTTCTGTGGAAACGGGTCGCATTAGTGGTTCCTCTCAAGGCGGCCTTTTTTATTACTGTTTGCAGTCTGATTACCTACATATTATGTCCAACCACTTCAAGCCAAAGTTTACAAAGTTCTGAGCATGAAAAAGTTGTCAATCCTTAGTTAAATCGTGAAGGGATGTTCGTTTTGTAACACAATTTTCTGCTGTGGTCTGTCCCTACACCAGTAGCGTATATATACGAAATTTCGTTACTTATGTACATATGCCGGAGGTTTCATCGACCAATTACACATTTCCCATCTGAACCTTTGAAGGCGTCTCGATAGGACTAATGTTGTGTACATGTTTTCCTTTGACCTCAGGATTTTACTCCCGTCAGGTTAGCATATAATAACGACTCAACTTATATACTATACTGTTTCATATAGTACACTGCTATGATTATATTAACAAGTGGCGGAAAGATAAACAACCGTGTGAATGAGGTATTGCCTACTGCCAGGTTATTTTCATGTCACTCCTAACATATTGGCTCGATTTTTAAAGAGAATAGTATTTTCTGCACCACCAAGAGCACCTATTTGGTTCAGTTAGACGTACTGGATACGACGACAGCTTTAGAAGGCGAAAAAGTTGTATGCAACTAGAGGGAGGTCACCAATATGTTTTGTAAATCGGTGGATAATTTTAACTCTGTTTTTGTATGGTTTACGGTTTATATCTCGGTAACACTCAACAATGTTCAAAACAGTAGTGTGTCAGGAACAGAAACATGATAATGCACTTGCGGTATGGTCAAAGGGTGTAATGGATCTTGTCGTAGTGAAAAAATTACAGAAGTATTTACGTGTATGTTCTGTTATTTTACACAACAGCGTACAAAATACAACAAATCAACAACGTTATGACTGAGCCCACTTTCTCATTGCTCACGCAAATATTTTCAGTGAATTTTTAAAGTGCTTCTATGATAGAATGAGATGAGTAACTCGCCAATAACGAAAGCCAGGGACACATCGAAAGCAATACTAAGCTACGTTATTTTTGAACGAGTCAGTGAGTGAGAGATTTTGGTCAGTGCTCAACAGCGGAGTCTTTAGCGCCGATGAGGGGTGACATGAGGTGAGTATGGAGCAGTGCCGGATGAAAGGGCGGGGGAAACGGGAGATCCCCGAAAAAACCCACCGACCAGTGGCATCGTCCGGCACGATTCCCACATGCGAAATCTGGGGAAAGATCCCGCCGGGATTCAAGCCCGGATTGCCATTGCGCTATTTTTAAACGATTCTTGCGACGGGGGAAAGTTACAAACCAAATAAGTATTTGGACATTGCAGCATTGCAGCAAATGGTGTCAAACAGAAAACCAGAGAATACACACAGACAAAAAGACAAGTAACAACAAAAATAATGTTGTTTGTAATTGGTAAACATGGGAAAGCATACGCAATTCCACAAGGAATTCAGTCAGTAAGTTATAAACAACCAAACAATAAATTAAATCGACACAAACTAGCACCTAGTCACAGAAAAGCAACCAAGAAATATAAATCACTCAGATTAGTCCACAAAAGGAATTTCGCCACATAGTGACAAAATAACGAAACAACAGATAAAAATAATTAAAACGACAAACAGAAAAAAAAAACAAAAGGAATGAACACAGCACAATAATTGTAGACAGTAAAACAATAAAAACACAGACAACACATCGCCTCCCACCAAGGCGATCCGGGTTCGATTCCCGGCGGGGTCGATCCCCGGATTTTCGCATGTGGGAATCGTGCCGGACGATGCCGTTGATTGGCGGGTTTTCTCGGGGATCTCCCGTTTCCCCCGCCCATTCATTCCGGTGTTATTCCATACTCACCTCACATCACCCTTCACCAGCGCTAAAGACCTCGATGTTAAGCGCTGACCAAAATCTCTCACTCGCAGACAACACAGCGATCTCCTTGCAATACTAGGCTACGTTTCAAATTTTGCAGGAAGCGCTGGGGGAGTTTTCTAATTAAGAGCCTTAAGAACTCACGTAACAATACTTCACAAAAATGCCAAAAATCTTCGTGTTATTAAAGTTCATGTGTAATTAATATTTCTACCTGGTCACCATTTAAAAATACGCGTGTTAGCAATTTATAGGAAATATATAACACTAAATTGCGTTGTATTATCAACGTGCAAAATGTAGCGTGAAAAGATGTAGTAGTTTTCAAGAAATTATGTAAAAGCAATTTTTTCCCCATGAATAATTGTTACAAAATTTTGGCCTAGAGGACACCATATTTCAGTACATTCCGAATTGTGTGGTAAAAATTATTATTAAATAAAAATATTTATATCGTCGCTATTTCGAAAATGTTTCATCAGACATTAAAAATATTTAGTGTCAACATAACCCGCCGTTATTTATTTCCTACCAAATTTGGCGGGAACCGGTTGAGTACTTACCAAAATACGACAGAAATTATTTATTCGTGTAAATTTGTCTTCCAAAATGACGAATCAACAAAGTTACACCCGACAAAATTGAATGTTTAGACAATTATCTATAAAATAAAATATTTATTTAGAATCTACGCTAAAACTTTCCGCATCATGACAAAAAAAATTCCTTATTTATAGAGATAGTGCTACGTTTCGAAATGGCAGACACAACACAATGTAGCCTACATAATTTAAAGCTTAACGTATAAACATAAAATTAGTTTTGAATAATCGGTAAAATATTTCGCTAAATACTACATGAAATATGAATTAATTCATGCAGTGCTATCTTCCAAAATGGTGTCTGTACGAAAACATGTACATACCAGTATGAATTCCAACCGTGAATGTTGATCTGCGAAGCTATGAAATTTTATTTTGAACTGTTCAAATAATTGCTGAAGTATTACATAAAATATGTTTACTGAAGTTGTGCAATATTACAAAATGGTGAACATACATTAACAAATGTTACTGAATTGACAGCTGTCAAATTATAAAGTTTGTTTGAATCGGCCAAACAGTGTAAAACATGACACAAAATATTTATTTATACACGATGTGATATCTTCCAGAATGGCGGACCTACAACAATAAAACCTTCTATATTCAAAGATCGGGTGATGTACAGCCAAAATAAAATTTAGTTATTAGAATATAGCGAAGAGTTATGCCCTACCTGAAATATTTCTTTATTCATGATTTGTTATCTGCCAAAAAAGTATAATCTACAACAACAAATTGTTCTGAATACAAAGTTTGAATGATATTCTCTGCAAAATCATAAATTTGGGTAGAATCGGTCTGATAGTTTCCGATACACGGTAGTCAAACTTTAATTAATGTTGCGCTGTCTTAATGACTGACCTACAGAAATAAACCACTCCTTATTTTCGTTAGATATAGGTATCCAGTGAAATATCCATAAGAAATGTTTGTGTGTGTGTGTGTGTGTGCGCGTGGGTGCGTGTGAGCGCGCGTGTATGTTTGCGTGCATGTATGCGTGTATGTATGTACGTATGTATGTATGTTTGGATGTATGTTTGTATGTATGTATGTATGTATGTATGTATGTATGTATGTATGTATGTATGTATGTATTATAAGAAATATGCAGCAAATATATATATCTTGTTAACAGTAACACGAGTAATTTAGCTACATTGTTGTTTATTACTCAATGTGAACAATGAAATATGAACTTAAAAAACTTCTGCAACTGCCGTAGGTTTATGTAAAAAAACTGATTTATCGACTCCGGGAGTTTTAGAAGTGTTAATTAATTGATACTAACGGTACAACCTGTATTACGATATAAGTTTTCCGGCGTGGTTTGTATAAAACAGTTGTTTCTACATATGATTCAGTACGCAAATGCTATTGGCCAAGTCGTCCATTCCATTTTATACACACAAACATCACGTAAAAAGAACATATATAAAGGTAATTATTTTAACAATAAGACTTCTTTAGTTAAGCAAATATTCACATCGTTGAGCACTGGGCAGCGGGTTTCAATCAACAATCATAAAGAGGTGGCATCACTGTTAGATGGCTCACGGCCAGCTACGGAGGCACTTGGCCGTGTGTGTTGCTGTGTTATATAATCACGGCGCGAGCACTTTTGTTCGCAGCGCCAAGTTCTGGGTAGCGACAAGCGCATCAGCATCAATAACGGAACCGGGTTCCAAGAAGTTGTAGATGTGGTGCAGATCTTCGCAGTTCCTAGAACCGCCACCCGCAGCTTTCTGGCGCCTCCGTTCAGCCGTCTGGGCGCCCGCTCCGCCTCCGCTGTCTACAATAGTCACGAGACAACGAACTACATGCAGCGTGTTACAACGAATAATGTTTTTACGAAGTCACTAAATACAACATTTTGCACAGTATATTAGCCAATTATAATGTTATATTTTCCGTTTGCAGTTAGTCAACGGTGTATGGTATATAAATTTACCTGCAGTCCCCCGGCTAGGTCGGCCCCCCGTATTTTCGCACGTGGGAATAGTGTAGGACGATGCCGCTGGTCGGCGAGTTTTCTCGGGGATCCCCCGCCCCTTTAACCGGTGCTGCTCCGTACATAATTTCACCCTTCACCAGCGCTAAAGACCTAGATGTTAAGTGCTGGCCAAAATCTCTTCACTTAACTTCACTTTCCTGCAGTCATTTAAAAAAGAAAAGAAAACATACAGTAGGATGTATTTTGTCTATACAGCTCTGCCTTAGACAAATTCCAAGTCCAAGGCAATGAACAACATTATTTTCCATAAATAAGCTTACATACGGAAAGTAATTACGTATATTAGTTTTAGGTACGTGTGGGCTACGTTTATCCTGCAGGGGCAAGCGCCTAAAATTCACCAGTATCTTTTTGAGTTTCCTAATAAATTTATGTAAAGTATACATGAATTGTCTATCAAAATAACACAAATATTTTAAAATTCAATATGAGATCTTTCTGAATGTGCACTTTAAACATTCATGGAATTGTATAAAAGTAATTTTAAAAAGCAAACGTCCTGTCCTTCATGATTTGGAAAAGACGTTTTGGGTGTACCAAGTAATGACGTATTTAGTTTTGCGAAGAAAAAAATTAAAAATAGACCAGTTAACGTCGTTAATTCTTGTAGAGTGATTTCTCCTGCAGCAGACGACAGAGAGTACGGACTAGGGAATTGCACAGCATGATGTAGTTCCAGCGAGCAGATGCTTGTCAGAATGAGGCGGGAACGACCGTCAGAGAAGCCGGAGTGAAGACTTGCGCTGCGACGCGAGCGAGGGCAGAAGGGAGTTGTTTTGTATGCGACTGGCGACGCTGTGGTCCTTCACCGGGGAAGTCCCGTGATTGGGGGCTGAAAAACCCGCGCCGCGGCAGGCACATGTTGGCTGCCGTCCACGGCCTCCTGCGGCCAGGCACGTGGTCTCCTGGAGGTAGAGTGGTGCCCACGTGCAACAACGTCGCAAGTTGAGCGAGCTGCAGTACGCGGTCCTAACACCTGCCCACCTTCACTAATGTTAGGATAGAAGCTCCCTCCAGTTGCTACTATTACTTAAATCGAAGGTTGATGCAATACTATTTAAATGGAATGAAAATCAACATGGTAATGGGAAGACACATGCTCAATAATACAACGGCCGGACATTTCATGTTTGCTGACCGACCATCAATTGACCAGGAACGTTATCTGTCACCGTGTGATACCATCAACTTTTCATTCCGCTGTGTCATTTATTGGCCAGCTAATGTCATGAATGTGCGTCGCAGTTTGCGATTGGGGATCAAAGACCAGGCTCTGACCCATACACTATAACACTTGTAAACGCGAAGCTGCTCACATGGCTGTGCGAGAATCGTGACTAGCTAACTAGTCAAGATATTTTTGTCAGTAAGATCTAGGTCTTTAGCGCTGGGTAGGGGTTACATGATGTGAATATGAAGCAGTGCCGGAACTAAGGGGCGGTGGAACGGGCGATCGCCGAGAAAACTCGCCGACCAGCAAACTCTAAAAATTGTTTGTAAATTTACCACACGTGCGTATAGGAGCGCTAATAAGGTAGGTATGGCTGAATTGTTTCCCAGACTTCTATGCTAGTACTCCCAAACTTTTTAGTAAAACAGTCAAATGTATATTGAAGTTACCATACTTGTATTGTACCAGTAGTAAAAGTTTGCATATTTACAAGGCGGAAGTATGGTAACTGTCCCAAACTGCGTTTAAGTTAATTACTTCCTAAACGTTTTAGTAAGATTAGTACGGCTTCGTCCGGTACGATTCCCACATGCGACAATCCGCGGACCAACCGCGACGGGAATCGAACCTGGATCGCCTTGGTGGGAGGCGAGTATGTAAAGTATGTGTCGAAGTAATAAACAGATTTTGATGAGTTTTAATAAACACAGCAAAATATTTATTCACTATTGTGCGACACACGCCTCAGTCAGCATATACGGTACTAATAATTATTAAAATTTTACATTTCACACAAATATACGTTTTCAAAGATTTACAACAATGAGAAGTATTTTTGATGGGAAGGTATAACAATAAAGTTTTGACAATTTTTTAATTAATCGATGGCAGACAGGTCTAATAGTATTCATTAAATTAGGCGTGACAAATAAAGTAGCAAATAGAAAGTATCTTAAATAACTACTTCAATGATAAAATATTAAGAATGAGTACGTATACAGATATAATCAGGGAAAACTGACTTACGTAGTACTGTAGTTAGTTTTACATGGTTAGTTACCGTTCCGTTTTATCTGCCATGTCAGTGTCTTGCAGGAGACATAAAGTGAGCACTTCACAAGACCAAGGTATAATTTTCGCTGGAGTACATATAATATCTCTGCCAGTTGTCAATGTAAACATCGTGTGTTACTATTACACAAGGTTCATACTTTTAAAGTTATTGTTGGTGGGCAAAAGTGCTGACTTGAACGTGAGCAGCGTAGAACTATGTACGGCCAGGTGCAGAGATGAGACGTCTACATGTGTGAGAGGAGTAGCGTGATTGTTGGTCGCGGAGGGGCTTAGTCTAGGGCGGAAGAGCTGACTTGATCGTGAGCAGCGTACAGCTATGTACGGCCAGGTGCAGAGATGAGACGTCTACCTG
>PNEQ01111669.1:0-20536 GCA_003012365.1 Medauroidea extradentata
AACAACCCCCCTCCAGCCTTAAATACGGGTCCGGAGCCCAGCTAAAACAGTTACACGCGCCCCGCCGCCGTTCCAATGATTTGAAACTAGACTGTCGGGGTGCATTTGATTTTACAAACACCCAGCGAGTTATGGAAGCTTCGGCTTTCGGTCTCGCGACAGCACGGCCTCGGATGGCACATGAGGAAACGGCGGCGACATCTGCCAGTTGGTCTCCGACTCCGACTACCTGATGATGTCAGCTGCAACGACTGCCGAAACGTCGCAAGACAATCTTCAGACGCGGCTCACACCCACAAGCCAAGAAAATATAGTTCTAGGAGCTTAAAACCGTTTAAGTTTGAATATAATATTTTTATTTGAGTACGATATTATGTCAGTTTTGTAGACGTCACTTGAGACGGCATTTTCCTCTTATGAAAATTTTTTAGCATGCATAGTATTCAAATAATAGCATGTCAAAGTCAAAATATGTATGACTATGGGCGCATACATCTAAGGAAAACTATCAGACTTACTAAAATGAAATAATGTACTGTAAGATTAGATGTCGCGGCCTAATGGACAAAAGTTATTAAAACATGAAAGGGCGCATCTTGCTGGAAATAAGATTTTTAATGTCGAAAATTAGCGGCAACTTAGGTGCACTAAAAACGAATACCGTTTTACTTGTTTCAAATATTTTGTTTTTGCCCAATAGCAGCATTCATCCTGATCACAACGATACCAAGTTTATAGCAATGCGAACTGTCGACTCATTGTGGTATATGTGTGCAGTAATAAGTGCGCGTCACCTTCTTCGACACGACGATTTCTTACACTCGCCTTTCTTATGTGGGTAGAGAGCTCAAGCGACGTAACCTCATCCTTCCATGTCCTTCCTCAGACTGAAGCACGCACTAGCATTTATACAGTGTCTGCGACCACTTTAACTGTCTATTAACGTGGTTCAGAGCATGTTTTCCGAGTTTCATGAGAATATGAGAGAGTGCTGATATTCACTAGTACTGACTAGGCTTAAAGAGGTGTATTCTATTTTTTGTTTAAGAAACACCATAAATAGCACTATTTTGCACCTTAAATACTAACATTTTTCAGTGGCAGAAGCACTGGACCCCTTCTTTGACTCGGGGTGTAGACATAACAACTTATAAAGGGATTGGCCCCTTCCCAAAAAAAAACCCTGGTGCTGCATCCGCCCCTGATCTTCGAACATAACCTATGTATGAACAGTGCACATACAGTAGATCTGAGTGTTTCAGCCATATGGTTATCAAACAAAATATTATTCTGGCTTCTCCTCCTACTCTGGAAGTTTGGTAATGTAGGTTTTGAACATTCAGTATGTATTAGTGGAACTGGCACGTGAGACGTCATGTAGCGTGGTACGGAAAGTATTTTTTCTTGTATAACTATTAAAAATTTTTCCAATTTGTTTATCTAAGAATAGAAGACACATTTCAAACTATGTCCCTATGATTTTAAAAATGCCGTCCACTAGTTAAAAACACCATTTCCAAGGTCATCAAAAGTGATAAAAATGACTTTTTCACGTTGCTGTAGCTGAGAACACATCAACCGTAATCGTAAAACAAAATCATAGAAACCTGCATTGGACATTAAGACATACTTTCCACAAATAAAATAACAAGGCCATCACTTAAAGTCACGTCGAAAAATTGTTTATAGGAAAACACAGTCGCTAGTTTAGTCCTTCGCGCCTAGAGGCGATGAGGTGTTAGACAGTGGTGTTATATTCGACTTATCGCCTTCCCCGTTTCTGTGCCTCAAATGTAACAAAGAAAGTTACTGTCTACTAACTCATAAGGGCGCGTTCTACATCACTTTTCGATGTCATGTTTTAATTTTTATATTTGTGCCAGATATTTTTTTCTTGTATAAGACATCAACGGTGACTAAACTTTGCTTTTTTGAAAAAAATTTTATCTCTCATAGTCTTGAATATTTTAAAATTTTAATTTCAAATTTCAGTTTTTTTTATACAATATAAAAGTTGTAGCCTACAACATCGTTATTCCCTGTAATTTTTTTTGGTATGTCAGTTACTTTTAGTGGCGTACATAAAACCGTAACATGCAAATTTTGATGTTTATGAGTCATTACGCCAAAACTATGAGTGATAAAAAAAAATATAAGAGCAAAATTTAGTTACAATACATGCTTAAACTAATAAAAAAAATATCCAGTACAAAAAAAATTTGACGAAAATTGCTGTAGAATTCCTCAACTGGCGCATGGACGGCGTTGCAGCGTGTCAAGCGTGTTCTTTTTTTTACGCAAAACCGCTTAACTTATTCATATTATGTTGATCTACAAAAAAAACACACACTTGAAACTATGCTTGTATGTATTAAAAAATTCAGCACGTCTGTTAGAAACATGATTTTCTGACCTCTCAAAATGAATAAAAATGTTTTTTTTTTTTTTTTTTTAGACTGCTGTAACTCCGAAAATATTACCGGAATTCATAAAATACAAAGCGAGAGGCATGCCTTGGTCTTTACTTCATACTATGCAAAAATAAAATTTTATAGTCACCGCTGGAAGTCCCATTAGAAAAAAAAAAAGAGACTACAACGAAAACCTAGCACGTCAGTTTTTAAGCGCTGTGAATAGAGGATATGCTTCCCGTCAAGCGTGGTACTGTGGCTCTTATATCTCAGCAGTTCTCGCGTCAAACGCGGAAATTTGAAACCGGTGAAGACTCCTCTTAAGGTGGCCGTCTGTGTGAACGTATTTTGCACGTTAAAAGGCTATTAAGGTTCCTTTCTACCTGCGCTTGAAACACACTGCAGCGAGTTAAAAGTAATCATGTTTGGAAGAAACATCCCAACGCGCATTACGTTTGTACACCTATGAATAGAAAACACATTTCAATCAATGTTTCTATCAGTTAAAAAATTAAGATCACTTATTGAAAACACGATTTTCAAGATCCTCAAAATGACTAAAAACAGCTTTTTTAAACTACCGTATTTAGGAAAACTCCAACCGGATTCGAAAACACAATAATAGAAACAGGCGCTATAATTTGATCCATAAGTATCGCAAATAAAATAATACGGTCACCTCTGAAAGTCCCATAGGGAAATGAATAATAGTAAATATCTGCGCACCAGTTGCTGGGTTTGTGTGTAGAGGTGATATTGCATTAGGTAGGGCTACCGACGTCAAGCTTAAGGCGCCCGCCTACCTGCCATGAACGTTGTGATGTAAAGATTCAGGAGATTCGTTTTTTCACAGAAAGTATTAGTCGTGAGATTGTGTGTTTGACATATAAAAGTTATTAAGGTACCTCACACTAAGGGTAAATGGTTTCAGTTCTGTAAGTTTTTTAAGTAATTAGAAAATAAGGCCTTAACATTCCAAATTAGTGCCTTTTCTGGCTTGTGTAATGCCATTATTTTTTTTTTTTTATTTTTACTTAAAACCATTTAACCTTAGTAGATCTATCCTTTAGCTTTCGATCCCGTGACAGTTTGTACCTTGTAACAACTGAAAATTTTGAGGAAATCTTGTTCTTGTAATATGTGTCCTGCGCAAATATGCAGCCAGTGTTGTGGAAAATTGAAGGATTCGCGAGACCGAGCCGAGAGGACAACAGAGAGAGCGAGAGACAACCTCCTCCACAACAGGGGTTGACCCAATCCCGCTTTTGTGGGGGAAAACTCCACATTCATGAGGTCGAACGGCCGCTAAGGCGCTATTTAAGCGGGCCCCATCAGTTTTGTGCCTCACATACACCAACACAGCCCTACCTAGATAAGAACCTTAAGTGCTGAAGTGGTAAGGATGAGACAGTACACGCATCAAGCCTCTCCCTATCATCTAGGCGCAGTCACTGAACTATCATGTAGTCTTCTCGCCGCCAATACGCCTGTATGACACGTTCAAATGTGACCCTATCATTTTATAACGAAATATTAAATATGGTGCTGTATTGCACACGCATACTCCTTTTAAATGATTCTTCGCCAAGATTTACATACCTTTAAAAATACCTTCAAAAATACACATTTTCGCCATTTTCGGCGGTCAAAAAATGTGGTTTTGAGTAGTTGCGAAATTGAAATGGATACACACACGTGTAACGTTCAATAAATGTTGTTTATAAGAAGACATTATTCGTGTCCAATGAGCAGTTTTCGAATAATCCTGTAACGGCTGAAGCTCTGCACACCGCTCTCCAGCCTGGACAGCCGGTCACCTTAAGGCTATTCAAGACCAGTGAATATCAGTCATATTCTTATGAAACTGTGAATATGCGCTCTGAATTACGTAAATAGACAGCTAAAGTGGTCGCAGACACTGTATAAAGGCTAGTGCGCGCTTCAGTCTGAGGAAGGACGTGGAAGGATGTGGTTACGTCGCTTGAGCTCTCTACCCACATAGGAAAGGCGAGCGTAAGAAATAGTCGTGTCGAAGAAGGGGACACGCACTTGTTACTGCACACATATACCACAATGAGTCGACAGTTAGCATTGCTATAAACCTGGTATCGTTGTAATCACGATGAATGCTGCTATTGGTCAAAAACTAAATATTTGAATTAAATAAAACGGTATTCGTTCTTAGCGCACGTAAGATGTCGCTAATTTTCGACATTAAAAACCTTATTTCCAGCATGTTTTAATAACTTTTGTCCATTAGGCCGCGAAATCTAATCTTACAGTACATAATTTCATTTTAGTAAGTCTGATAGTTGTATGCGCCCGTAGTCATACATAGTTTGACTTTGATATGCTGTTATTTGAATACTATGCATGATAAAAAATTTTTCATAAGAGGAAAATGCAGTCTCAAGTGACGTCTACAAAACTGTCATAATATCGTACTCAAATAAAAATATTAATTTCACACTTAAACGGCTTTAAGCTCCTAAATCTAAACCGCTAGAAACTTGAGTAGACGAATGTTGGCCCGGCAGTCATCGCTAGAAGATATTTACAACTTGTTTCAATGCCTTGCGTGTATGTCTGCTTCGTGGTCTGTGATTGGTTGGTTTTAACTATCAGCGTCTTATAGTTAGTTCCGCCTGCTAATCACAGACGTGCGGCATCGCAGTAACCTTATTGACTTAAATAATTGACAACCACAAAGTACAGCTGTCGACAGGTACGTATGGCGTTGAAACAAAGTGTCGCCAAAATCTTTTCGGGTTAACTACCGTCCACAAAGTTGGAAACACTGAACTTCTACGGAGTACACATGATATTGCCTGGCTAGCCGGTCAGCGAGAGAGGTTCGGCCTGCAACTAGGCCAGCATTAGGAAACCACGGAAGACAGCAACTCACCTCACCCCCTCGTAGTGGCGTAATAATGAGGACAAGCACGCCGATATAACGCCTTGTTACCAAGTAAAACAGGTCTGTCGTCCGCCAGCACTCATCCGCTCAACAACGGTCCAGCTCTCCTCCGGGGATCGTGGTTCGAGTCCCGTGCTCGTCCGTCGATGCAGTCTACCTCATCAATCCAGCTTTCGGTAAGGTCGTCAGATCTAATAATGTGGCAGCAACCCTCAACTTAACATAATATATTAATAATCAGTAATATTTCGCTCCCATCCAAAATTAAATTAATACATTGTAATCGTATTTGTATCCAGAGTACCATCCATTAGTAGAGTAAATGCCCACTTAACCAAAAATGTTTTAAAGTCATTTAACTCTAAATAATATATCAATAAACCCACAGTGTAGCTACCATCTGAGTGAAACCCCACATATAATAATAACTTTTAATTAGGGATTGTAAATTTTGTGAATTCTATGACCTGTCGGCCAGAATCCATTAGGCCTACACTATGTATATTCAAGCCCAGTCTATTCGTTCATTGTCTGCGGTTCCACAGGGTATCAGCAGGTGGACAAATTGTCGGGGCTTGAGTATGCATAGGACAATGGATTTTAGCCTGCAGGTAATTGAATTCGCGACATTTTCCAGTCCCTACCTATAATAGAAACCATATAAATAAAACCCACAATAAAATATCAGTTTTGTTACATGTAGTCAAACTGCTAAAATGTCACGTATGCTACAGCATTTGCTTCTTTTGCTTTGCCATTTTTTTCTTTCTGTTCAGGCTGAAAACGAATCCAGCGTTAATAATGTTAAAAATAAAATAAACTGAAGCGAACCCGCAGTATCAACAATATCAGCCAATCGTCGATAACGTTAATTAAAAGCGAACCTCATCTCACAGTGATTAAACCCAACAATTTGACATCAGCACACTTTCTAATAACTATTTTAAAATAAACAATTATAACGATAATTATAATCACTAACACGTATATATTTATTGGTATGAAATGTATGCTATGGCGCGTTATTTTATTACTTTGTACAGCGAATATTTTACTTTTATTAGCAACCTACGTTCAGTCACCCCATCAAAAACAGTACTGTTTCTGTTGACATACGTATATTTACATTGCAATATATAACATTGTAAATTAGTTTTTGATAATTTAGAACGAACGTATTTATAACAATGCAAACATGACAAAATATTATGAATTTACTATCTGCCCCGACAAACGTTGTTTTGTCACATAAATAAATTAAAACTATTTACTAAACAATAGCACTTAGGAGCATAAAAATAAATAAAAACCTATTCGCAGACCTACCGAATGTTTATACAAAATTTCATTGAAATCGGTTAAGCCGATCCGGAGGAGTATGGAAACAAACACTGTGGCACGAGAACTTTATATATTAGAAGATGTTCCCGTGCTGGATTATATTTTGTTATGGAATTTTGGAGAAGAATCTATGGTTTTATTTTGAGACGTTCTGATTACGTCTCATGCTGGTCAACTGGTCCCGATTGCAACATCTTCCCGAGAAAATGCAAAATTTACGTCGCCCGATGTTTAAAACCTTCGAGGTCGTCTAGAAATCCCGAAGTTTGGTTAGGGGACGTTGCTGCTTACCTGCAAGAATTCTCGTTATCGATGACAATGATGTAACTGGTATCGGGCAGGTGTGTCTCCCGGCCTATTCTGGCGGGTAGCGAGGAGATGATCGTCGCCAACGTCTCCTGCGGGGTCGTCAGTAGGTTCCGGAATCAGCTGCAACCTGGCGTCATGAATTTCGGCGAAAGTCTGTGAGCGCAAGATGGTGGCCAGACCTCCCTGGGACTACGTTAGAGTGACGTCACAGTTCGCAAATTGTGATTGGCGCCCTACTATACCTGCACCTGGTAGCGCCTTCATGGTGGAAGACGGCGAGTGTTCAAAATTATAAGTTTTTTCTAGTTTTTTTAATTGTTCTTCTTATTATTTTTTTTAAATGTTGGATTCCGGTGCTAATGGTTTTATTCTTGTAAGAAATATTTATGGTTCGTAAAAATGCACATTCATTCATATATACGTGCTAAATTGTAACACATAACTAGGACCTGAAAGATTTCGCGAATTCAATTATCCGCATGCTAAAATCCATTGTACTTTACATACTCAAGACCCGTCTATTCGTTCATTGGCTGCTGTTCCAGTGAGTAACAGTTAGTGGACAAATAGTCGGGGCTTGAGTATGCATAGGATATTTGATTCTAACACGCAGGTAATTGAATTCGTGAAATTTTCCTGTACCTACACATAACTTTTATAAAGTTATGTTATTGACAGAAAGCATCTTGCAGTATAATTATAGGCACGAGTATTTCGCGTATTCATCTGGCAACAGCCTAGACTTCTTAGTTGTATACGTCACATGATATTCTCACGACTTGTTTCCTTATTTATAGGGCCCTGAAAAATTCGCGTTTTCTTTCCGACAAAAGCTAGAATTCCAGCAACTATACGTTCGTGTCACTTTCGTAATTGGCCCTTGACTTATTTGACACCTTGTGTAAGTCGCTGAGCCAATATCAAAAATGTAACTAATCACAGGCCCATTTGACCGCGGAAGCGAGCTGCTAATGAGCAGCTGCTGTCTGCTTGAGAAAACATACTTTCTTGGAGGCTAGCCGTATATTGGTCAGTGAACCCGCGAATTTTTCCGGGCTCTACTTATTTATCACTGGCTTGCAGTCGTCAAATGTGTGTTAAAACCGCTCTCGTCTAATCACAGAAGGTGGAGTGAAGTATACTTTATTGATGTTCAACCTGACCTAGAATCAATACCCGAAATAGTCGTGCCTCTGAGAATAATATACTCATAAGCTTAGCTTATAATGAACAATGTAGGCCTACTCATGTTTTCTGATTTCAAGTTATCCCAGGACAAATTTGGAAATTTTCCGACAATTTGTATTCTCTTCAACAAGTACATCAAATAAGTTTTTTTTAGAGGATATATTTACAAACAAATACCGTTTTGGGTGAACTCGTTTTATTTCGTGATTCAAATAGAATTTTGTTATTTAGCGGTGTATTATCGTACAATATGGTATTATTTCAGTTGTATCACTATTCACTTCATAATCTTGTCCTTACTTGTAATAGGTAACATCCCCCACTGCAGCATATTTGAAAGGGCTTATTCCTCAAAATAGTATATACACACAAACTCTATCTCTCTCTATCCCGCTCCCTGCACTTGTGTGAATGCTTGCATCATTTATACGTAGAGGCACGATGATTTCGCGTATTGATTCTAGGTCAGGTTGAATGCCAATATTGTATACTTCACTCCTCCTTCTGTGATTAGACGACACCTGTTTCAACACATCTTTTACGACTGCAAGCCAGTGATAAACAAGGAAACAAGTCGTGGTGGTAACACATGTTACGGTTAGACGCCAATATATATTTGACTTTGGCCAGTGTGTGTAAGGTCTGAGAAGTCTACACGCTGTTGCCAGATTAATACGCAAAATACTCGTGCCTCTAATTGTACAGCATGTCCAGAAACGGTAACTACACCATCGAATCCCTGGTTAAAATGGAGACGAAATTGTTCGTGGCAAAATGTATGATGACACTTTTACGTGCACGGTGTGGTAACACTGCACAGGGTAAGTCCCCATCTTGCGCTCCACATACATCTTACTACTACTGCACTGACCATTATACTGCTGGCGCAGGTTCGAATCCCGATCAGTCCAAACATGATCTTACGTTTACTCGACGTAACATATATAAAATAATACCTGGACGTGGAGCGCAAGAGGATAGCCTACTTACTCCATGCAGTGTTGACACACAATGCGCGAAAAATGTTGTGGCGGTTTATAAGTTAGGGCGAACTTTGCCGCTTATTAGCTGTTGATACCAGCCCCGTGTCTGTTTGACTCCTGCACGTAACGTCAGGTATTCTATTGGCCTGGCAGGACGGCCGCCTTACGCTGATTGGCTGTAGGCGTTTCCGCAATTGCGCAGGCGTGTGTGACCGGCTGTTTCACTTCTGCATTCCTAAATATTCTGTGGCACACAGGCTGTCCTGAAACGAATACGTAATAAACACACTACGCGAATCCTGGGCTGAATTGAGGACGAAAATGTAGGTGGCAAAATGTACGATGACGTTTTATTTTGACAATGTGGCAACACAGCACTGTACGTACTCCCCTCTTACACTCCACAGATATCTTACTTATCTTAGGCCGTGTCCCAACTCGCTGAAAGAGTACTCTCTCATCCACTCTTGACGTCACAGAGGGTACTTTCTACTATCCCAACTCAAAGTGAGAGTGTGCAGTAAGAGAGTGAACGAGAGTGAGCGATGATGTTCCCTCGTAGCTCACTCTCGCACCCTCTGTGGCAGCCATATTGCTTTAAGGTTAAACCATTTTATTTGTGTTTGTTAAGAATTATTTTGCCTCATTGTTCGTTGTTTTAATCCGCCGTTCTTGTATTTATTAAAAATATATTATAGTAGATAATAACAATAACCTACATTAGATATATCGTAGTTCGCAGTGTAGATTATTTATTTATATACTTACAATTACTGCCGATAGAATGCAGTGTGCCGAGTGCATAGTGCGAGAGTAGACGTCCCAATTCGAATAAAGTGAGCCAGAGTGGCCGAGAGGGAGAGTGGGTAGTGAGAGTGTACACACTCTTGAATTGAAACACAGTCTTACTTCTACTGCTCTGACCTGCGTATTATTGGTCCGGGTTAAAATACTAAGCAGTCCAAACAGGGTCCTATGTTTACTTGACTTAACATACATTAAATAATACCTGATCGTGGAGTGCAAGAAAGGACTATCTCCGTGCAGTGTTCCCACATTGCGCACATAAAATTTCTTCGTACAACATTTTGCGACTAACATTTTCGTCTTCATTTCAGCCCAGGATTCGTTTGCTGATATATTTTACAGCCGTTTCTGGACATCCTGTATAGTTAATGCACATACTATCTCTAGCCCCCCCCCCCTTGTGGAGGAATAAGCCCTTTTCAATATGTTGAAGTAGGATATCTTATACCTATTATAAGTAGAGAGAATATTACGAAGTAAATAACACTAAAAATGAAATAACACCAAATACGAAATTACATTTATATCACGAAGTAAAAGGAGTCCACCCAAGACGATATTTGTTTGTAAATATATCGCGTGGTATGCTTATTAGGCGTATTTTTTTCTTGACACTGTATATGTAGTAGTTTTGCTTCTGTAGTGTCAGTTATTCTGTGCGGTGAACCGATCCGTCCAGGGTCATGGTCCCGGGACCGCGCAGTACTTCCCCACTTACTGTTTGCTAGTAAACACAGCTCAACGATCCTGAAAATGAGCCCCAGCCTTAAACAGAGCTTGCCCGGGATATTTACCCGGCATACTGCAAACATTGCCCCTCACGGAGCGGCACTGTTTATTTGCCTCCCCAGAGCGAGGCCTGGCTTAGCCGGCGCCCCGCGGCCAATCACGGGCCGGTAATCCCGCGCGCGCAGGTGCCCGTCCACATTAAACGAATCGATTGATCGCGCGTCCGTGGATGTGTGTCGACGCCACCGCCCCGTGCGGCGATATTGCGAACCTTGCGAACACATTACCTTAACTGAAAATGAAAATTCCACTACGTGTTCACGCCTTCCGGCAGGAGAGAAGGCCGGAGTGAAAGTTGGGCCGACTGCATATCGCCCGTCCGGCCCGAAGAATGAATGAGCCGAATGTGAGGTGTGTGTAGAGCAGTGATTGACTGAGGGAGGCGGAGGAAACGGGAGATCCCTGAGAAAACCCGCCGGTCAACGGCAATGTCCGCCACGTTTACCACACGCGAAAAATCCGGGGATCGAACCCGGATCGCCTAGGTGGAAGGCGAGTAGACTGACCCCTCGACCACCCCGCCCCCTTACATTGCACTAATTGTCGAGGGGAAAAATTAATTATTGAAATGTTGGGGCAGGGTTTTTTTTTTCATGGCTTAAGGGCGTACAAGTGGGAAAAAATAATAACTTTATATTTGTATGAAATAGTGTTAGTTTCGTAGACATTACTTAAGAGTACTTTTACCTCAAACGAAAAAAAAAAAATAGCTCAACCAGATTTTTCGTAATGGCACTTCAAAGTAAAAATTCGCTTATTTTTACTTCATGCAAAACTGGAAAACCAGTAAATATAATGAAATAAAAAAAAATCACATCAAAACTACACGTCACTGTCTATAGCTTGAAGCATGTAAAACCCCATTATAAAATATTTTTGTGTTTAAAATTAATTTGTAAAAGTAACAAAAAAATTTCAATTTTTCAAATTTTTTTATTTAACATAAAAAATTTTTGTAATGGGTTTTATATGCTACAAGCCATAGAAATTGAGACGTAGTTTTGAGGTGATTTTTTCCATTTCAATATGTTAACTGTTTTTCAAGTTTTGTATGAAGTAAAAATATGCAAATTTTGACTTTGAAGTGCCATTACGGAAAAACTAGCTGAGCTAATATTTTTTCGTTAGAAGTATACGTACTCTCAAATAATATGTACAAAACTTATACTATTTCACACAAATATAAAATTGTAATTTCCCCCACTTGAACAACCTTAAGGCTGTTCAAGTGCGATAAAATCATAATTTTATATTTATACGAAGTAGTGTTAGTTTGTAGACGATACTTGTGTGTGCAGTTTCCTCTTGCGAAACAATTTTAGCTGGCGTAGTTTTCTCACAACGATGCGTCGAAGTCAATAATTGCTTGTTACTCTGCCGTGCAAATAGTGAAAACCAACTGACCTACTTAAATCAAATAATCACTGTTAACTTACATCCCATGAGGTATGCAATAAAACATTTAAAAAACCGCAATATAATATTTTGAATTTAAAAAAAATCGCGAAAGTACAGAAAAAAAGTTGCAAATTCAGAAATTTTTTAAAAATACAATAACAATTCGCGGGATTTTTTCAAATGTTTTATTACGTAGCCCATTGTATGTTATTTCACTGTGAATTATTTCACGAACGCAAGTCAACTGGTTTTCACTATTTGCATGGCAGCAGAACATGCTAATTTTGACTTCGACGCACCGTTATGAGAAAACTACGCCAGCTAAAAATGATCCGTAAGAGGAAACTGCACTCGAAAGTATCGTCTACAAAACTAACACTACTTCATATAAATATAAAATTATGACTTTATCGCACTTGAACACTCTTAAGAGAGTGTGTGTGGTAGGTTGATAAATAAACAGTAAAAACTCAATTTCAAATGTACAGCTTTTGGAAGTAAATGTGGGGAAAACTTAAAATATAGACTACAGTGATATTAGCTAACTCTGTGAGCAAACAGAATAATGCATTTATTAAGAGTATTTAGTTCCGCAGCAATTAAACGTACCAGATTTTGACGTCAAAGATTTTTCTTCAGAAATACGTTATTCGAAAAAAAAAAAAAAAAAAAAAAAAAAAAAAATTCTAGGAAAAATTGCAAAACTATTGTCTATGTTTGCTAATTTTCAATTTTTGCAAATTGACTTTGAGAAGCGTACAGTTTTAAACTGATGCCTTTAGTTCTGAATTAAGTACCATTCCCTCTTAAAAGCACCTACTTCATACTATAGTTTGCAGCCAATGAGTTAAACTGAGGTATCAAAGTAAAAATTATTAATTCTTATTGGACAATTTTAAAAATATCTCTTAAAGAAAGCGATCTACGTAAAATTTCGTAACGAATTCTTTAAAAACATTACAATGAAAACTGTTTAAAATATTAATTATTTTTGTGTAACTATATTTATTTATTTTTATTATTTGGTACTAGCTATTGCTTTCTACTTCATTCTCGTGGTTTTCAATTTAATGCTTTTCTGATTCGTGCAAAATTTCCGTCTAAGAACGCCACATGGTCTACAAGTAATTCGAACATATGTATTTTCATTGTAAATATCTTCTTAAAAATACATTAAAAATATTGAAAACATAAAGTAAAATTTAATAATAATAATACTAATAATAAAAGTTTTTGATAATATCTTTTTGGAACTTAAGATTTTAATGTGAGTAATAATGTTAATACCTCTGGGAGTATTTTAACTGATAAAGTTGACTTAAAAAAATTTCATTTTAACTAAACCTTTTTGAAACAAAAGTTTAGAAAATTATAAATTATGCTAAATGCTGGTAAGGGTCATCAATGAACCTTTTAGGAACGTTTTGAGAACGAAAATAGTTGCACTAAATTTTTTGAATACCCTTTTTTTGCCCGTCGCCCCATTTTCCCCCGTCCTCCTTTTTATATACACGTATTTTTTTGTTAGTAACCTTCACGGGCGCACACACAACTTAACAATTGTTCAGCGGGATCGGAGAAATGGTATAGGAACTCAATGTTGCAAACACACATATATAGGTGTTTCAGGATAAAGTGGGCAGCACTTATGTAACTGCTTCCCTTCAAATAATTTTTTCGTTCCTGCCCAAGTGTGTGTGTGTGTGTGTGTGTGTGTGTGTGTGTATATATATATATATATATATATATATATATATATATATATATATATATATATATATATATATATACACACACACACACATATACATATTTCAGGGGAAAAGTCTAAAAATCAGTTTGGTATATTGCAACAGAAAAATTAAGATACAAACAAAGATATATCAGTGTTAAAGCTGTAAGAATGAACTTTTGATATATGTTTTAATTTTCGTTACAAAAATATTTTCGAAACCACTGCAAAACTAAAGCGTGTACGTAAGGCAATGACACGAAGTATTACAAAAAATATTTTCGCAAAAGCTCTCACAATAGGGACAAGTAACAACTAACATATTCCATCGACACTTCAAGAGTTACGTTTTATGATTACTGTAATATAGCCAATTTAGTGTTTATGTCTCATAACAAGTGGCAGCGTTATTTTTTACGCCAAGCAGAAATGTATATAAAATAAAATTTTAAAACTAAGATGTCAGAAATGTTTTCTAAGCACTGAACAATATTTTATATACTTAAAGGAGACAGTACTATAGTCGGCTGGATGTAACGTATAATCAATCTTACGAGTTCCGGCTTAAGAGACTGAGTCACCTCTTAAGTTAAAGGTATTCATTTTTGTTTAATAAATTAAGAGTGTGACGAATTATCGACAGTATCTCTTGATATAAACATACATTTTACGATTATGTGCGTATTTATGGACTAAATCTGTACTAAGAGTTATGTTAGTCTTCGTTACACGGCGTGAGAGAATTTTTATCTTAAAATTTTGAATTAGCTAAATTATTAAATAATACGCTTTAATATTTTGAATACAATACTGTAATGAAAGGTAGGGCCATATTTTTTTCAGATAAACCTTGCCAAATTGGGAATCAGGAAGAAATTAAGAAAAATCCAGCATGTTTAGGGATATATTCTTGAATTTTTCAGTTTTGAGCCATAACATTTACTCAAATTGTATTATCAAAATTTTCTCTTAGACAAGACATATAATATATTCTTGAATTATTGCAAGTAAATTATAGGTTAACGTTCAAGAATGATTACAAGTCCAATATAATATGAACATATAACACTATTATCATCTACAAAATTCATCACAGATACCTTCTATGCCTCAACAGTGCAGTGTTTACCAGAATGACTGTAAAACAGAAGTTATTGCAGAAAATAAATAAATAACATTTAGCATCTATATCTCCAGTGTTGTATGTGTATTTTCTTCGCCTCCGAGCAGAAATTGATAGCCGAGGAGTCAGGTTCGACAACTTCGGGAAGTCGATACGTGGCAGAAGAGAGCGGGGGGGGGGGGGGGGGGGGGGGGGGGGGGGGGGGGGGGGGGGTGAGGTTAGGGGGAGTTCTGGGAGGGTTTGGCATGTTTGTAGCGGCTAAGGGGAAGTGTTTGTCGGGGCTGAACGAAAGAAGAAGAAGAAAAACACGAGTCTGTTTGCCTGTTCCCAGCTACGGAACACGCTTTAAAATGTATGAAGGTATCGGAAACGGGAAATATCCAATCCTCGGGGGAAAACTTTTTCGGCAGTTCCCAATTCCCTCCTTCCCCTCACACATCCTCCCCTTACGACCGTATAGGAACCGCCGCAATCTGCATAATTTGGAATAGGGCTCGTGACGTCACACTTGTGCCTAGGCACGACGGCCGAGGAAAATTCCTCCGGGTTGAAAGTTTCGCGATACAAATCGATGCCGAGCGGTAATGTCAAGACTTGGAATTAGGTTTCCAAGAGTTTGTGGGTTGGGGGTTCACGTTCGCGAGGAAACGGAGGGGCGATAAGAAAAAACTGTTCCCGAAAAAGAATTTTGAACCCTGCGAGGTGAAGCTTGAAGAATGTCACGTCTATCGGTGGCTGGCACTTCTTGAAAGATAACCTGAGTGACGGCCTAGACAGAGAGGTTCTGGCGTTGCAAGCAAAGACTGGGGAATGCATGCAATTTTTAAGGCTGTTCAAGTGTAATTCTTAAGGGTGTTCAAATACAGTTCTTAAGGGTTTTCAAGTGCGATATTTAGGGGTGTTCAAGTGCTATACTTAAGAGTTTTCAAGTGCGATTCTTAAGGGTGTTCAAGTGGGATACTTAGTGGTGTCCGGATGCGATACTTAAGGGTATTCAAGTGCAATTCTTAAGGATGTTCAAGTGCGATACTTTAGGGTGTTCAAGTGAAATTTTTAATGGTGTTCAAGTGCGATACTTAAGTGTTTTCAAGTGCAATTCTTAAGGATGTTTGAGTGCGTTAGTCAAGGGTATTCGAATGCTAGACTAAAGGGTGTTTAAGAGCGATACTTAAGGATGTTCATGTGCGATAATTAAGGGTGTTCAAGTGCGATACTTTAGGATGGTCAAGTGTAATAAGATCATTATTTTATATTTTTATTAAATACTGTTAGTTTTTTAGACGCTACTTTCTGAGTGCAGTTTCCTCTCACGGGACAATTTTAGCTCTCATAGTTTTTTTCATACATGTGCTTCAAAGTCCAAATTTGAATATTACATTGTTAATGCAAATAGTGAAAACCAGTTGACTCACAGTGAAATAATTCGCAGTGAAATAACATGCCATGGATTATGTGTATATTTAAATAAATATATTATTTATAAACTCTCTCCAAGTGAATAATTGTTATAATTAAAAAAAAAATGCTGATTTTACAACTTCTTTTCTGTATTTTGCGATTTTTTTAAAAATTAAAAATATTATGTACAGCGTATGTATACCGTGCATAAAATACGACTTCAAAGATACGGATAGCCAGTAAACAGTCGATAGGTCAGGTCACGCCCTACTAGAATATCGCAATATGACCTTAGTAAAGGAAGCTTTATTTTTAATATATATTGGCATGTGTTTGAAAATGTCACATAGCTCTACCTGTACTTAGTTTTTCTACGTGGGTCAGTACTGACTACTGATACGTTTACGTTAGGAGCATATCGTTTAATAGTAAGTGCCGCGTTAAACTATAGATGCGGACAGACAGGTAACGATGAAATATGCTTGAAAAAGCATAGACGAAGAACGTGGTCACTTTGCAAGTATTTAAAACAGTAACGTACTTTTTTACTTTACAATAAAAGGCTGATAGTTAAATCTATATTTATAGTTTAAAATAAAGTTTTTTTTTTTAGCATACTAGTTTTAAGAGAGTGAGAGATTTTGGTCAGCGCTTAATATCGAGAACTTAAGCGCTGGTGAGTAGTGACATGAGGCGAGAATGGAGTAGCGCCAGAATGAAGGCGCGGGAGAAGCGGGAGATACCCGAGAAAACCCACGGATCAACAGAATCGTCCGGCAAGATTCCCACATGCGAGAATCCGGGGGCCGTCTCCGTCGGGAATCGAACCCACATCGCCTGGTTTGGTGACCATTCGGCGATCGCGGGCCCTAGAAAAAAAAAGAAAGCGTTTCACAGGAAATAGAACACAATCGTATGTATTTTCCCTACACAACTGTGCCTTTCGTGTTCCAATTTTTTAAGACTGGCATGGTACGCAGTAGTAACGCATATCTGAAGAACATTCTCTGATGCGGCGCAAGACATCACGCTTAACAAATACGTCATTGTGGGTAAATGTTTGCTCGTCAAGTTGGCCAATATCCTACTATCTGCGGTTGTTGTCTTGTAGTTTTTCCACGTCGACTTTCAAAGTTGTGTAGATTTCAAATTGTGTTTTGACTTTTATTTAACAACCGCACACTCTTTAAGTTTTTATACTATTATACGAGTATATGTTCTAATAAGTTAAGAACACCGTTCATTTCGAACTTGTGATCAGAGGCACAGTAATAAAATACAAACAGTATTCCGTTATGATATAAAGTAACGAATTTTTGATGCCGAATAGATGCACTATCGTCATTACCAACTTTTGACCGCGACTATAATTTACGCAAAGGCGAACTGGCAGTTTGCTCTTTCCATGCTTGAAACAATAGGTATAGTATATTAACACAACTTGTTAACGCAATTCCTCTTGGAATATTTTTAAAGATTTGTAATTTATATATATATAGCCAATAAGGACTGTGCTTTTATTGTTTACCTCAGTTCGCTTTTAGTAAGGAAGGGTAAATAGGTTACGTGAAGAGATTTTCGTCAGCACTCAACATCGAATTATTTAGCCCTTGTGCGGGTGACATGATGTGGGTATGGAGCAGCGCCGGAATGAATGGGCAGGAGAAACGGGAGATCCCCGAGAAAACCCGCCGACCAGCGACATCGTCCGGTACGACTCCCAACTGACCTCGCCAGGAAGCGAACCCGGAGCTCCTAGTTGGGAGGCGAGAGGTCTAACTCCTTGACCACCGCGGCTCCAAGGTCAATGGATTTTACGTCTCGTCGACGAGGTCATTATAGACGGGGACACACAACTTGGTACAATGACAGGAGCTGGGAGAGGAATCGGCCATGGCCTTTTGTTAGGGAACTATCCCAGTATTCGCCTGTAGTTATTTCGGGAAACCATGGAAAACAGAAGTCAAAATGGCCGGAGCCGGGGATCGAACCCGGATCCTCTCGAATACGAGACCAACGTGTTACCCTTGCACCACCTCGCTCGGACACTGAGATGACGTCACTGCAATGGCATATGTCTACTATATTTTGCTAACCACCAATTCACGTACAACATGTCATGAATGTTACATTGGTCAAACAAAGAAGGCCTATTAGGTTTACTTTTCTCAATGATTTCGTATGACGTATCGCATTACATAATACTGTCTTCATAATTTTTTTTATATTACTGTAGCGTCTTATGTGCTATCGTAATCCATACACAGATGATATTTTATTTGCATTGTTATTACTATTTGAATTTTTTATATCGTAAGATATTGTGTTCTGTATTTCTGTATTTGTATGATAGTGGTTAAGCGTAAGAGAAGGCTAAGGCCCGGTTTTTCAATGTCTGATTTTCTTCTGATTATCTTCCGATTAAAATTTAACTAATGGTTAGCAACAATATCTGTTTCTAAAGTACTGATTAAGATTAATCAATGGGTTAGAAGTCGGTAACCATTGGTTATCTTAATCATAAGAAGAGGTATATGGACACAGAGTTAAACAGGACTTTTAAAACAAACAAGATTATAAACAATGACAATTTTTTAGGTTATGATGACAGATGATTAAAATTTCTTGTTAGAAGATGATGATGATGATGATGATGATGAACAGGCCAAGACATTTTTCGGGAACGCCTAAATCACATATACTAAATAGATGACCATGCATATTTTATGAGATTTCGCCTGAGTAAAAATACTGTCCTGGTATTAGTAGAAAAAATTGAAGGACAGCTAGAAGTGACCACAGACAGGTGTGTATTTGTTTATTGCATATTTTGTTTACATCCCATAAACTTTTGGAATGCGGGTAATCAATATTCTTTTGTAGGTTATGTGAAAACCTTTGGTGATCATGGCACATGCCTTTGTATGATGTCACTATGTGTCCGTACATTATGTTGCATAATTGGTTAGAAACATTTGTTAGTTATGTTAACAGTACGTCGTACTGCACATCTTAGGTAGGCCTAATTGTATTAAAATATATATTTTTATTTCTTCGGAATAAATAAAACATACGATGATCAGGGAATCTGGACTGAAAAGTTCTTCATATAAATTTGTAGATTATATTACATGTTTTTAGATACTTTTGTATATTATAATACCTATTGTAGTTTATGTTATTGTTGAATAGTTTTGTAGGATATGTTACACATATAGGTTCCTAGATGAATTAAATTCTACTTCGATTTTCTTCCATGCACCTTATTCTGCTTCCAAGTTACGGCGTCAGTATTTTTTTTTTAATTGTTTTGTTTTGTTATCTATGATACTGGTGTATTTTTCAGCAAGATAAATTATCATTTCCGTTTCCACAGAAACAAAATTTTAGGCACGCGGCCGCTTATTTTTTCCCATTATGTATACAAATACCACTAACCAGCACAGCTAAATAAACAAATAAAAAACTTCATTGCAGCCAATCACAAGATGATACGTCATAGCATGGTTGCCACATTTACCTTAACCGATACTTAGCTTAACGTAAGATTAAAGTACGTTGAGAAACACTACAGATTTAATCACCACTTAATCAATAGGTTAAATATAATCATAGGATTAGCTAATCAAGTCTTTAATCAGACATTGAGAAACTGGCCCTAGATTTCTTAATTTCGCATTTTAAATGACGGCATTAAATCAATAAATAAATAAATGATCGGGGACACTATGAATTTCGTCTTAACGTCAACAACTCCTCCCCGGATCCTCTTCTGCACCAACAGTCACTAAAGGAGTTTCTCACAAACAAGGTAAATACTATTTCTCAAAGAACTTACTCCTATACACCTCATCCAGCGACGGTTAGATTTGAACAACACACAAAGCAATTAACTGCAACGTTAGGGATAAAGTCGCCATCATTTATTATAAATAAAGCAACTTAAGGGCGTTCAAGTGGGGAAAAACTCATAATTTTATATTTGTATAAAATAGTGTTAGTTTTGTAGACATTACTTAAGAGTACATTAACATCTAACGGAAAAAAATTAGCTCATCTAGTTTTCCCCTAATGCCACTTCAAAGTCAAAATTTGCATATTTTTACTTCATACAAAACTTGAAAACCAGTAAATATAATG
>PNEQ01111674.1:0-13236 GCA_003012365.1 Medauroidea extradentata
ATGCCTGGCTCTACATTCTGCACTTTTCTTATATATTGGTGTAAATATTTCTTATGTTCATAGTTTTATCACACATCGCTTGCAAACATATTTAACAAAAAAAAATTGACTTCAAGAGAAAATAATTAACAACATGTAATACGGCATTAGTAATGTCAAAACCTTTAATTTAATTATACCGACGGAGTTGTATAAAATATCACAAAAATAAATGAACCAGAGGAACATCCACACCAAGAGTGTTCAGATTTTTACGGGTTACTTCAAAGTTACGTAACGAAAAATTAAAAAATGGATGGTGGGAAAAACAATGTTACGCAAACCACGAACATGCAGTTCATTCAATTCCGCTATTCAGTGTTGAGCAAGGCGAGCCCGGGGCGAGTCCGTTTCCAAGTGTCTAAAGCGGACGTGCATGCGCAGTCTTCGCGTCCAGTGTCTGTCTCGAGACGCTCGTTCATTCACCAGCAACTTCGGAAACAAAAACTTTTAGTTTACAGGTTGGCAACAAAAATACGTCATCTAACTTCCTGTTCACAATTTTTGGGAAAGTTGAACATTTGCACACCTGTTCTGCATGTGAATGAACAGAATCACTTTGTAGAACAGGGGTACCTCCTGATCTTCCCCATTATAAAATTTAATTAGAATTCTTCCACAAACACAAAAACAATTTACGTTTCTTAGCCATCATAACAGTCCGAGCAATCACGAGGTCGCGAGTCTCATGGTAGACAGCTTAACCGAAAAATTATTGTAATGGAAAATGTGTATTACTCTAAATAAATAAAAATCTAATATATACACAATAAATGCTTGACACTCTAGTATCATAAACCACCAAACATTGTCTTTATATTACACATAATGATTACTATGTACTGTTGTCGGTGCATGATGCCCTTCAAATTAGTGGCCCTAGCCACCCTGTTCTGTGTCCACCCCCTGAGTGTTTCGAGACAGACGACTGCGCATGCGCACGAAATATTTTTATATGAACTTGGAATAGGAAATGTACTGAACCGATCGTGTTTACATCATCGTCATAGATAGATAATAGATCCTTGCAAATGGGCTATCGTCTGGTGGCAAGTCCACATCCTCCCACTCACTCTCCCTCCAGACCCCTTCTGAACTGCCCCACACTCTCAACCCTCACCAGCTCCTCCCTTAGCACATTCCACTCTCTCACTGACCTGACCATCATCGACTGCGTACCCCTCTCTGTCCTCCACCAAGCTCTCTGGAGCTTCTCACTGTTGTTCCCTCTCCCTCTGTAATCACTTCTGATCAAATGAGTACCCAACCCTCCCCATCCCCCCACACCTCTCACCACCTTGAACAACCTAACAAGCCTCTCCACTCTTCGCCTGTCTCTCAAAGTACTCCAACCCATTTCCTTCATCATCAATGATGGCCTGTAGTTTCCCTCATCCTCACCTTCCTGCCCTTGCCTTCTCCACCTGCCCTTCACCCATCTTGCTGCCCTCCTCTGAACCTTCTCCAACTCCTGCACCTCTCCTGCATTGTAAGGATCCCACTCCGCTGCTGCATATTCCAGCATTGGACGTACCATCGTGATGTATGCTATCTCTTTCACCCCACCACTGGCCCCATTCAGGGCCCTTCCCAGCATTCCCAAGGCCCTTCTTCCCTTAGAAACAACTTTACCTAACTGTCCCTTCCACCCAAAGTCTTCCTGTAATACCACTCCCAAGTACTTGTATTCATTCACCTCTCCTATCTGCTGCTCTCCCCATCTGTACCTGACCCTGCTCTTTATCTTCTTCCTAGTAAATCTCACCACATTCTTCTTTTTTACATTAATCTTAATTTTATTAGCTGCTGTCCATTCTAATATCAGATTAATGTCCGCCTGCAAGCTGTTTCCCTCACCTACCTCCGAATACAATACACAATCATCAGCAAACAACCTTATCTTGCCCCCTACTCCCACTCCCATGTCATTTGCCATTATGGTAAACAACAAGGGACCCAGCACTCTTCCCTGTGGCACCCCTGACGTTACTATTCCTTCCTTTGACAAGGTGCCCCCCCACTCTCACTTTCTGACTTCTTCCTTCAAGGAAGTCACTTAACCACTCTACCACCCACTTTTCATCCAATAGCTCATCCACTTTCTTCATTAAAATTCCTTGTGGCACCTTGTCAAATGCCTTCTCAAAATCTATGTAGCAGGCATCAACCTGCTTCCCTTCATCTACAGCTTGCACGAGGTCTTCCAAAAGCCCAGCCAGCTGGGTCTCACACGAGTAGCCTCTCCCAAACCCATACTGGTACTCCTGCTCCCAGTTATTCTCTTCCATCACATCCACCACAAATTTCACCACCAGACTCTCCATTACCTTGCCCATACTCGATGTGAGACTCACTGGTCTGTAACTGCCAGGTTTTGCCCTGGTCTCTCCCTGCTTATACACAGGTACCACCAGAGCCTCCTTCTACCCGTGTGGTAACTTGCCCTCTACTAACGATCTACCAAACAACACTTCTAAATACCTTGCCATCATGCTTCCACCAAATTTAAGCATTCCATTCCCTATGCCATCGGGCCCCACATATTTATTTGCCTGCAATCCTTTAATGACTTTGCATATATCCTGTTCCCCTATCTTGACTGTACTACATGCTATTTCGGCCCTTTTCGCCTCCTTAACCCATTCATCCTTCTCTGCAAACACAGACAGGTACTGCGCCTGCAACAACTCTGCCTTCTCCTTGTCTGTACATGCAGTCAAACCATCTTTATCAGTTAGCAATGGTATTCCTTTCTCTCCACCTTTCACCCTCTTCAGATAACCAAATAGTTTCTGCCATCCGTTACATTTACCTTCTTCCATCATGTTTTGAAGGTATTCATTATTTGCCGCTTTGATCTTGCCAACCAGCTCCCTTCTCATCTACTTCATCCATATCCTAGCATGCGCCATTTTCTCCCTCTTACTCCTTGCATGCATCTGCCTACACTTCCTCTTTAACCTCTTAATTTCACTTCCATAGTATGGAGGGCCACCTCCCCGGCCTTTATTATTTTCCTCGGAACAAACTTCACCAACATGTCCTCTACGATATTCCTAAACTCTTCCCACAGGCAGTTCACACTCTCCCCCTTAGCCCACTCCTGAAACTTATTCCTTAGAAAGCACTTGGCCCCTTCCTTATTTCCTTGTCCATACCACCACACTACCCTGTCTTCGGTTTGCTCCACCCTAGATTTTCCAAGTTTAATTTTCACCGCAGGCATTTCATGGTCGCTGATGCCCTCTATCACCATCATATCGGCAATGGCATCCCCAGGCCTGACCAATACTACATCAAGTACTGACCCCTCACCATCTGTGATCCACCTAGTAGGTGTTCCTACTGCCTGTACTAGTCCCCTATTTACTAGCTGTGATGCTAGAGTCTGCATCCTGCCTCCCATGTCCTCTAGTCCCTCCACTTACTGCACCCCCGGCCTGTTAAGATCTCCTGCCACTATCACCCACTGTCTATCCCTCATCTTGTCGACCCTATCCTTTACTTTCTCAACTGCCCGACATCCTTGTCCAGGTTGCCTGTACACCACCAACAGTCTAACTCTTTTACATATTCCCCATATGTCTAATTCAATTACTTCAGTTTCATCACTCACCCATACCACAGAAACCTTCAGACCCTCCCTAAGCCACACCATTACACCACCTCCTCTTCCATCTCTGTCCCTTCTGAATATGGAGTACTTATCTTGACACAATTCACTATCCATTACATCCTCACTCAACCATGTCTCCACTGCTACCACTACATCTGCCCCGTATCCTACAATCATACTCCAGAATGTCTCCAGCTTGTGGTACAGACTCCTGCAATTTATGACCATTATCTTTATGCTGTCCCCCTTCCATTCCTTACCTTCCCCTCCCAAACTTACAATCTTATTCATTCGTCCCGACTTCCCCTCCTTTCCAATAATTGACCCCCTTAACTCCTCCTCCTCTCTTTCTGGTTGCTACTTAGACCCTCTCAGCCCCATCCTACTCCGCTCTAGGCAACCAGCAGCCTTGGAATCTGTTCCCGAAACATCGTTCATACTGACTGTTTGGAAAACTACTGTGTTTTATTTCGTCTCATCATTTGTGTTGTTTGTTGTTGTTTTTTCTATTTGTGTCCGACATCTTTGTGTTTTGTTTAGTCTCATCGTTGTGTCGTTTTTTGTATTTCTGTTTGTGTTTTTGTTTCGTCTCATTGTTGTGTCGCATGCCAGTCCTACCTGAACTCTAGGCCACGCATCATGTCACCAGATAGCCAGCTACACAGGCAAGGTGACTGCGGGAAAAGTTTTTACGTCAGTCCGCCTCAACTTTAAAACATTAAATATGAGAAGAGTATTTCAGCGGACCACTGAATATTTTGATGATTTGAACAGTGTCACTTATTCTTAAGATACAAGTGTTATTTTTTTAATTCTTAGGAAATTGTTTGGTGCATTACCTTGTACGTTACGATTTTGAACTGAACAGTTGAAAAATTAATTATTTTTATTTTAAAAATATGCTAGACTTATTCGATAAACAGCTTATAGTGTTACTCAAACCGAAGGTTCGTAGGACCTTATTTCGTAGCATAGCACAAGCGTCATCCTAGAACATTCCTTAAAACTTTTGTCTGACAGTTTAGTGCTGCAGTACACATTTGGCAATAATGGCTCCTATTACATAGCTGAATGTATTTAAATCACTTCTGGTGTCATTCTTACTGGAACACTGCAACAAACTTATTTTTGCCAATGTATGCTTTGTACATGCCAGTTACACATTTAAAGAGGATACAGTAAGCATGCCAAGTTGAAAAACACAGTGAAATAAAAATTTTATTCCATATTTTATTATGCACATATATATTCACTGTCTAACAAGGTAGTTTTCAGTTACGACTGCATGAAAGTTCCTCAACCTTAGTTCTCGTTACAATTACTTGCACAGAAGATCTAAATTGTCTGTAATGAGATGAACATGGTTGTAATCCGCTCGAGGAAGCCAGTTTAGTATTGGCGAAACGTCGCGACCGCGCTTCCACTGAAAAATGTGTGTCATCCCTTCGTGCATGTCTGCATAGGCTGTATTCCCTTATTTACTGTCAGCACCGAGACGACTGGCCAGTAAAGCTCTCTTTAGGAACACCAAACAGTCAGTAGGGCCTCTCAGTAGAAGAAAAGTAGGAACACTTTTCAGTGGAATTTCCCAGTAACTAACAATGTATATGCATTCTATGAGCTATTTACATATCTTTGATGTCATCTGTAATGCTTATGTTTACGATGTTATCATACTGTAAAACAGTTATGCAAGTTGTAACTTTCATAAAAAGCTAATTTGTTTCGCAGTACCTGTACCAATTGATGTTGTGAACATTGTTTCTTTATTTTGATAGGGTATTACTTTTAATATCATTTCTTTCTCAGCTGACTTGTTTCATTCCACGTTACATATACTTTGTTTAAGAGTTTTTCTGTTGGGATTCTCTTTATTTCGAGTTATGGGAGGACTGAACTACTAGTTTGAAGTCTTTCGTGAGACTGTTAGCACTCAATTAATTAAATAATTAATGTCTTTCGATTTGATTTGCAACTTGCTGAACTAGGAATACCACGTGTATATTAGGCAAGGCACTAATAAATGCCACGTCACACAAGCCACAAAACTTACGCGGATTAACAAAAACATTACTTGAATTATAACCAGCACACACACAAAACATACACACAATTTTTCTCACATCACGTCATTCGTCAGACACTTTAGGCTTGATGTTTTCCGTTCGCAGCACAAAATATGTAAATGCAGAACTGTCGAACAAACAAAAGGTTCCGAATAAAATGTTGATGTATTTCACTTGCATTATAAATAATGCAATGTTCAGCAGACGAAGCACTTAATTATTTATAAACGCTGCAGTTCCACAAAAAATTACACAAATATCCACAACACAATGCAGTATATCCACGACACTTGCACAAATAATTTTGTAACAATATTCCTTTGAAGCTTATACATTTGTAACTTCACTTCCAGCATCCTTGCAAGCAAGAGAAGGCTACATAATTTGAGGTTATGAGAAACTTAACACACTCATTACTTTTGGCGTGAGAAATTTATCTCACAAGCACGAACACTTAGACAAAGAAGATTTCAAACACAATTGCCATATTATAATTTAATGTCGTTTCAAACTATTGAAGTGACTTTAAATTATAATATGATTGTTTTTGCGAACAAGTAAATGCACTTGTTCGCAGTATCAAATGATGCTCGCCGAATCGTCTGTTACAAATGTTTTCGTCACCCATCATGCCTTGCATTGTCGTCGCTCGTTTGTTTCTGCTGAGACTGCTCTACCTCCCGCACGCCAGTTAATTCAGCATGAAGTGATGTCAGCTGCGGCCTCCAACCCAGACGCCAAATCCTTGCTCATCAGCTTCTGACCAGCTGTGTCAGTAAATAAAGGAACGCAACATCAGTGGTTTCAGTGCTGTCAGTAAAAAAGGGAATACAGCCCTATTTGCAAGTATCATCTGTAAGTACTTGTACCTCTGTCTGTTATATTACTTTAAAAATTTTATGCTGTTAGAGCAATTCGCATGACTGACCCTTTCAATAAGTCAACAACAGATGAAAAAGTTTGTATAAAAAACAGCACACAACAGCTATATTAGTAAACCTACTTTATAATACTTAAGACAATGTGCACATTAACAACAATATTCAAAACAATTTTCTCCACCATAAAACCTACAAATAATGCTGTAGCTACAGCTCTTGCCTCAGAAGTAGTGGTGGAGTTGCCCTTGTACCTGGATGAACAATAATCACTTTTCTTTAAAGTTACACTATAGTTTAACATTTTTAAACTTTGCTTGATGAGAAAATAATTCAAATTAAGTTGAATGGATTATGCTGCCTGTACTACAACAATGCATTGTTGTGAAATGTTTATACGACACTAGTGAAATAATGCAAACAAACGTAAAAGTTTCGCAATCAACACATACAATTTTTAAGGATTTACTGAAAGCCAATTATACAAAAATACATACAACTCAAAACACATTAAAATCAGTATGCACACAACATTGCTCTTTCTGAAACACTTAAAAATATTCAATACAGTGCTGACAATGTTAGTGATAAAAAGGATGGGCTGTTCATTTATATTTTCTTTATTTTATCACATTTCATATTTTCAAAAAGAATTAGAAAACAAATTTCAATATAGGATGTCTTAGACCTGTCAAATTTACTAGGTGGATGAAATAAAATAAACCAAATACACAAGGCTAAACTCAAATATTCAAAATACATTAAATATCAAGTAGGTCTATATCATATTTCCAAGAAGTAATAGTTTTACATTCCTGCAGCAATTTGGTTAAATTCACTCTCCGAAATTTTATGTGTCACTACAAAACAGTATTTTTCCATATATGTTCAAAGCTTTATAAAGGTTGTAACGATTTAGTAATACAGCCAATGAACTTTGTACAGAAAATACAAACTTGCTGGTTTTAGAGCCTAATCACAATATCAGTATTGCTCTGAAATCTAGTCTGTCACCATAGGAAAATTAATTAGCAGACTCAGTCAATGCACAGTACTTGACTTAATCATGTCACAAAACAAAAATTATACTAGCATCTAAAATATTAATTTTTTTACACTCGCGATTTGGCTGACTACCAGCGGCAATATACACTAAACAAGTGAGCCAACTTTTGTGCTGCATCACAATGATCACACAGAATGTCTTGGTACAAACACAGCATTGTCACCATCTTTCACTTCATTAAATCTTATACCGAAGAACAGTTCTACTAACTTAACAAAATCAGTTTGATCATTTTCCACACAGACTTGTTTACTACATTACCTCACAATTCTACAACAACTAGTGGCACGTCAACTTCAGGAAGCTGCAGTTCAGAACTTGTTGTTCACATCTGTAGTAAAGTCAATGAGTTTTCGCTTTCCTCTTGTACCCCACTGATGAAATAAAATTTACTGATGTCTTATAATCCAGACCGTAGGCATTCAGTGTTACAGAAATATTTTGATGGTTTTTCTTAAACAGGTAAATTGCCATACCTTAGTAAAAACACACAGAAATGTTAAAGCAATTAACACATATATAAACAGTTAAAAACAGCTTCACCTTTCAAAAGTATTACCCATGTACAAGGAAAAATTTAGTTAATCCTCCAAAAGAATGGATCATTTAAAATCAGGCACTATTAAATGGATACAAATATTAATGAATCTTGTTCACAGGCTTGTGGCCTAAAATTGATAGGCTACATCTAAGCCTGGAGAGTGTATCACATTAACCTACTCTTATTATTCTTTGAAACACTAGTTTAGGGCAACTTGAACTGACAAACTCGTGGAACTTAACAATAACACACATTTTAAAAAGTCTGCTATGCATGATAAATCTCCCTGTAAGTTGAATTCAGTTTCCACTTACATGACAAATTTAATAAATAATTGTTTTTAGATTATTTAAACATGCCTACCTACTGATTATTTATAATTTTCCAATAACAAATTTACAGAATGTAGGCATTATCAAAATTAACATAGTTCAGGATTGGTGTGAGTTTCTGTCGAAAGTAACATAAAACTATTGGTACCCTTTAAAGTTTATTTTATACACTGAAAATAGTTAAATATCAGAACAGTTACATATAACTACATTACTTAACGTACATAAAATTATTGGTTACAGCATGCATTTGACGTGGCCAACATGGGTATGAGGGCAATATTTGCAGGGTAGTGCTCCAGACACATGGTTGAAAACATTAAGGGTGGAGTGCTGTTGCTGTATTAGGGTGCCAGTCCACCATTAAAATAAAACCAGCCCGAGCAGACCCGGGACTTTTGTGCTCTCAGGGCCTGGTGGACGACCACAGGAGCCTGTTTCTCAAAAGGTGTAGACTAGTAATACTAGTGGGCCACAAATATTTACAAGTGGAAATTACTAGTGTCTGTTTCTGAGAGTTACAGGAGTAGCATACTAGTTACAAGGGTTGGAACTAGTATTACTAGTGGTAAATACCAGTGTGGAATCATTTCTGTTTCTCAAAAGTACAGGCTACTAGTCTAGGCAAGTATGTGTAAAAACCTACAAATCTCGGGCGACTGATAAAATGTTTACTAGGGGCGCATTTCGAGGTTAAAAATCATTATTATAAGAGAAAGTGAGTGTAGCAGTAAGGTACATTTATTCCAGAGAGTCATATTCTGAAAATGTGGTAGTATTGATGAGGCATATTATATAAACCAATGGTGGACTAAAAAGGTATGGAAGGAACATAGGAATTCAATGAGAGATTTCGACACAGTTCACCTAAATTTGATGAACTCTTGGGAATACTGGGGCCACATATGGACAGAAATACAAACAGAAGCCATGCTCTACCCAGGAAGCTGCAGCTGCAAGTTGCTGTGCATTGGCTGGGAAGTGATGGTTAATATCACACTATAGCCGACATGCATGGCATATCGAAATCAAGTGTATGCAGAGCTGTACATGGTGTTGTAGTTGCGGTCATTGATGAAATGTTTGTAGCATAATAAATGTCCAGGTTAAACACAAGTTGCTTTAATAATTGTCACTCTCACATGTTGCTTGCTCGACATCCAGACCAGAACGACCTTGATCCAAATATGTTCTACCTTCATAATATGTAATACCAACCTAATGATATTATAGTCATAGAACATACTACATCTTCCCTTTTAAATGAAATAAAATTTAAAATTATACACTGGTATTATTGTACACAATCATCTAAATATCTGAGATTGTGTCTGACTCTGTTACTAACCACTTGCTTTAAATAATTTTCCCAGTTAGCTTTCAAGTTTAGCAATGGTTCATTACAATGGGCCACATTTCCAGACCAATAATTTTGAGGAGCATTGTCATTTTCTATTACCTTGCTCCTATCCCATCTCCTAGTATGTGAGTTTTTAAAATGCCTATCATTCCTCCTCTTGATTCTACCAAATTCATCTTGAATTAAAAATGAATTGGGGGTAGCATGGTTTTCAACAATATTTGCTGGCATCCAATTGTTTTTATCTTTATACACAATAGATTACTTTTACAATAAGAACTTTCTTTTCTTTTTGCTTTATTATCATAATACCGCTTGTATTCATCTCTTTAATTTTGAACTTTTGAAAAGTTTACAACCTTTTTTGGTAGCAACATCATATCATTTATCGGAAGCACAGTTCTTAAAGGACTAAACATCAATTGTGTAGGTGTAACGTCAGAATTTAACACAGGGATATTGCGATATTCAAGCAATACTAAATCAATTTCTGTTGACTGCCATTTTTTAAACAAATATTTTGCAATATTTACTCCTTTCTCTGCAAACGCATTGCTCTCGGGATATTCAGGTCTTGAAGTAATCAAAAGTACATTCCTGAGCAAATTTTCTAAAATACAAGGAATCATGGCATATTATCAGCCCTAAGTTTTTTTAGGTATTCCATTAATTGAGAAAATCTTTTTTTAACACTGCAACAACTGATTCTGCCGTTTTGGAGTTCAACTTAGCTAATTCTAGCCATTTCGAAAAAAAATCATAAACAACCAAATATTCAGAATCATCATTTTGCAAAATATCACTATTCACAATTTGGAATGGCAATGTTGGCCGTTCTGCCTGTATTAGCATTTGCTTAACATTACTTTCAGAACATTTTTTACAAATCTTACACTTTTCAACTAACCTTTTTACATCATATGATAAACCAAGCCAAAAAATTGTCAACTTTGCTCGTGCCAATGTCTTTGTAATCACTTGATGAGTTTCATAAACTTTAAACAAAATATTTTTCTCTAGTTGTCTTGGGAACTATAATTCTATTTTGATAAAAAATCTAATTATCTTCATAATAAATCTCCCTTCTTAAACCATAAAATCTGTCCAGAACATCAGGTACCTTAGACTTATCAGTTGGCCAGCCAGACTGACAGTAATTAATCAATAATTGTGAAATCTCATCACTATGTATAGCTTGACTCCGAACCAATCTTAAATTATCAGACATATTTATATAGTGTATCACACAATTAAAACTACCATCACAATCTGACACATATGCTTCAAAGCTGCCCTACTGATGGCATCAGCTATGAGCATTTCTTATCCAGGAACAAACTGCAATTCAGTATCATAAATTGAAAGCTTAAAACTAATATTTTGCAATCTAACTGACTGAATTTGGTGAATAAGTTTTCTCATTACTGAAATTTGTGGCTGATGATCAGTTTGGACAACTATTTTACGTCCGTATACACAATGGTGGAACTTTTTACATACAAACAATATAGCTATAAATTCTTTACCAATGTGTCCATACCTCTGCTCACATTCAGTCAGACTTTAAGATGCATGCTGTACTGGTTTATTATTGTTGTGTCTGTTCATGGACACCACAAGTAAACATACTAGCTGAACCGAAGGTCAGAAGCAACTGGCTCGGGCCAGCGCTAGTCAAGATTACCAGCTGACTGTGTGACGTCAGCAGTACCAACATACAAATAGGTCAAGGCCATAAGACCTCTTCCATCTTAAAAGGAAGACCACAAATAACACAAATAAAATATTAAAACTGTACTCAGATCAAGTCTTAAAATAGGTTTTGTGTCATGCAGTTGCACTCATAAGTATCGTTGAGGAGGCCGGGATATTCGCCCAGATCTTGTAGTAGTAGTCACCATAGTCTGACCATTGGGCTGTACACCAGTCATTTTGCTGCATGATGCTCCTCTATTTATGGTATTCTGGAAAAAACCTGAAAACCCATTGATCGGTGACGGTGGCAGAGAAGCAGTCCCAGAAGGTTCTGAATTGCCTCCGCAATTCAAAGATGTTGCCTCATCATGGACACCAACTGTAGACGTTAATAACTGTTGTCTAGCTATGACTGGACATCCCTCCACCATCAAAGGATGTTCCTGCTGACCTGAGTTTGACTGCTTTTCAACCACACTACTTGAAATCTGTTGATTACTCGTAAACGAGCTCCTGGTTAATGAATCTTGCAGCTGTTGCGGCAGTTCCAGGATATTGTTCTTTTTCAAAGAAGGCTGCAAATTGTCATAAGAAAGAGGCTCAGGAATATCTTCACAGAGATCGTTAAAGAATCTGTGATGTAAATCATCAGCTGAATTATTTCTGAACAGAGCACCATCATCCATCTTTACGTGATATGCTCTTGCACCCGAGTGTTCATGTATTACTCCAGGTAACCAAACAGATTATACTGTGCTATGTTTCAACATCCAAACCAGTTCACCCTTATGGAATTTGGGAGAAATTTACGATGTACTTTTACTGCAATCGGATGCAGGGTGCAACTGATTAAGATGAGTTAGGAACTCTCTTCCCATAGCTACAGCAGGAGTTCGACCAGTAGACTGCGAAGGTCGTGTTCGCATTGCCCATAAGGTTCGTGCAACCCGAACATGAATGTCAGTATCGTCAAACTTTAGCATTAATTGTTTGACCGTTTGTACAGTCCTCTCGGCTAAACCATTGGAAGATGGGTGCCATGGTGGTGTATATAAGTGACATATTCCATTTTTTTAAGGAACTCATTAAATTCTTCTGACGTAAATTATCGTCCATTATCAGGGACTATGACTACTGGTTTGCCATAATCTGCCAAAATGTACCGCATATGCGTAACAAGTGTTGACGCTGTCAAGTTCGTCATTACTTTCACAATTGGCCATTTAGAATAGGCATCAATTACTATCAATAAATAATGTCCAAGAAAAGGTCTGGCATAATCAAGATGTACTCTTTCCCATGCAGTCTCTGCTCGCGGCCATGGACATACAATAGAACGTGGAGATGCTTTTGCCACTGACTGACAGGCTTGACACAACTTCACCTTATTAATAATGTCGGTATCAATGTTTGGCCACCAAACAATACTTCTAGCTAAAGCTTTGCTATAATTCTCACCTTGATGTGTTGCATGAATTAAGTCCAAAACACTATCTTGTAATGAAGGAGGAATCACCACTCGCTCATGCCAGAGGATACAACCTGAATGCAGTGATAATGCTAACCGTTTAGTATAATAAGCCAACAATTCATTTTGTACCTTTTCTGGCCAACCATTCTGGATAAAACTCTTAACTTGCCTC
>PNEQ01111679.1:0-47342 GCA_003012365.1 Medauroidea extradentata
ATTGTGTTGTGAGAGTTCTAGTTGATTACTGTTTTGTGTATTTCGTAGCTTTGTGAGCTATTAAATCCAGTACTTAATTTAACTCTTTTATTTGTAATTATAAGACCTCTATCCCAAAGAACTCATGGGAATTGCCCACATATAAAGTTTGTGCTCTCAAACTTGTAACAATACTACCCAGACCACTATGTTTGATATCAGCTGTGAACTAAATATGCTGCCCCAACATCTATGTGTGACATACGCCTTGTGCTAAACAAACTGCCCAGACCTCTATGTGTGACATAAGCCATATGCTAAACATACTGCTCAGTCCTCTATGCATCTCATAAGCCTTGTTCTAAACATTCTGCCCAGACCTCTATGTGTGACTTCAGCTATGTACTAAGCATACTGTCCAAACGTCTATGTGTGACGTCAGCCATGTACTAAACGTGCTGCGCGGACCTCTATGTGTGACATCAGCAATGTGCTAAACATACTTCCCAAACCTCTATGTGTGACATACTTGTGCTAAACATACTGCACAGTCCTCTATGCGTGACATCAGTCGTGTACTTAACATACTGCCCAGATCTGTATGTATGAATTCTGTTATGTGCTAAACATACTGTCCAGACCACTATGTGTGACATCGGCTGTGTACTAAACATACTGCCAAGACCTCTGTGTGTGACATCAGCCTTGTACTAAACATACTGTCCAGACCTCTATGTGTAACATCAGCTATGTGCTAAACATACTGTCCATACTTCTGTGTGTGCCTTGTACTAAACCTACTGCCCATATCCCTTGTGTGACATCAACTATGTACTAAACATCCATCCCAGACCTCTATGCGTGACACAAGCCATGTCCCAAACATACTGACAAGACGTCTATGTGTGACATCAGCCGTGTACTAAACATACTGCCCAGACCTCTATGTGTGACATTAGTCATGTGTAAACCATACTGCCCAGACCTCTGTGTGTTACATCAGTCGTGTGCTAAATATACTAGCCAGACCTCTATACTTGACATCAGCCATGTGTCAAACATACTTCCCAGACCTCTATGCTTGACATGGGCCATGTGGTAAAACTTACTACCCAGACCTCTAAGCGTGACATCAATCTTGTGTTAAATACACTACCAGACCTCTATGCGTGATAGATGCCATGTGCTAAACATACTTCCCAGACCTCTATGCGTGCAGCCAAGGATCAGGCGCACTTATCAGTGTCCCTGCCGCCACCGGGAGGCCAGCTTGTCAAAATCATCTGTCCATTGTGTGGCTTTTTTGTAGCCTACACTGTAAACATTTATTTGTAAATTTACAACACTGATGTTTACAAGTGTTAAAAATTAGGTATGGTACAATTGTTTCCCATTCATTGTTTATAGCATTCTTATACACTTTAAGTGTACAGTCAAACGTTTACAGAGTTTACCAGACTTGTATATTAAGAGCATTTAAATGTTAATTCTATTTGCAACATGAAGTATGGTAAGTGCCCCACCTTGTGTATGGGTTGATTGCTACCCATACTGATTAGGAAATTTTTTTACAATATTTCTTCTTGGAGCTGAAAACTCTCAGCAAAACTCAATCTACCTGAACGATAAAAAAATTCCAAAGTTTTTTACAAAGCCGAGAAAAGAATACATTAATCATAACTAAACACACAGCAAATTCCGGAATATTTGAATACTGGAAATATATCTGTGCCTTGAGAAAGATACCAGTGAAGTTTAGATAATTTTAATTTCACACTGCGACTATATTATTTTTAATGTTTTTCTTTACAACTTTTTGTTGCTGTTTCCGATATTTTTTATACATTTTTTCTTGTATCCATTGGGCTGCACAGCTGTAATGAGCTGGATAAAATTTTCAAATTTTTTAGATGACTCATAACATTTTTGGACTTGTTAATCAGGGTTGAATAGACTTTTGTTCTTCGTGCTTTGGGATGGTGGAATGTGGCACTCAGGAGCCTATCGGTCGGTATGTTTTTTTCGCTAGAGCCTTTATCTATTTGTTTATTTGGAACCTTGGTTAATATGACATGCAGGAATTAAGTGTATGTTCTCTTTAAAATCCAATTCTGAATTCCATGCTTGTATACAGACAGTTCAGTTGTCCCAGGAAAAACTTAATTTCCTCCACAACTTGGTTCTAGATATTTATTTAATAAGTGTTACGTATATCTGAAACAACATTTGATTTTGTGTTGGTTAGATTCGATTAGTTTTTTCCTTCTTAAGATGCCATGAATATGTTTCCTAGAAGTTCGGGAAGGAGAGAACCGTGTCGGAGGAACTTTATATCGTATGAGAAGAACATGGACGTTATCCAGAGTTCTACTGACATTGTCGTATATGCCGAGTTAGATTTTAGTGAAGTTTTTGAAGGATTTTTAGTACTTCTGAGAGCAAGTGTACATTCATTCCGCATTGTAGCTAACAAGGGTTTATTTCGTAAATTCGTAACTGCTGAAGTATTACGACAAAATAGATTGAGTCCTTGAAAAGTAACTTCAGCGTATGCAAAATCGTTCAGTATATTGCTTAGATATCTGTGTTACGAGTGTGACAATGGTTTTGTTACATTGAATTTTGGGCGCATTTTAATGCCTTATTTATTGTTCGGTGGGCCTTGGAAGGATGAGTATATGACATCATTGCCTATAAGACGTTTTCTTGCTTGTTTTTGGCGGGGAAGAATCAGCAAAATGATTCTTCGTTTTCATTTCCAATAGTATTGTGAAGTTCGCGGTTGATAGATTGGTGAGATGTGTCGCGAAGGATGTTGGTCTTCTGCAGAATTTTTGCTGCATCCAATTTTTTACCTTTTCAGCAGCTGCTAGCAGATGGAATACAGCAGTTTGACTCCACTCACTGGGTTGCACTATGAACAAGAGACGCTTTTATGTTATGTTAAAAAAAGGTTTCTCACTTTTTATAACCGAATTTATCACGCAGTAATGCTGTACTTGGCCGTGGTAATATTCACGATGTAAAAGATAAGAAACTTTAATTTACCAATTTTACATCAGACACAGTTCATAAACATTAAAGATTCATTGCTGTACTGAAAATATTTACTTTAGAAACGAAAATATAAAAGGCATCTTGAATGCCTTTTGTACTACACACGCAGACACAAACACACACATATGTGTGTGTATATATACTTCTATAACATTGGGAGAAACTTCGGGAACGGATTCCTTATCGAAAATGAGGCGGATTTATAACACGTGACTTATAGTCTCACAGTTTCGCACAGTTCTTTAAGGGATAAAAACACTCCTGTAAGTGTGGTTAAAATGTGTTATTTTTGCAATAAATCTTTAACTATTTGAAAATAATCAGCGATTATCCGCATACCGTATGAAGTATAACAGATCATTAACCTATGAAGAAACCATTCCAAAAACATCCAACTTTCATGATAATAACAGCGGTAGTCGTTCAATTACTGCGTTAATTTGTTAGTCACTATTAGGTTGGATAATCTTGTAAGGTATTTTTAAACAATAAATTTTAATAAATATTTATAATGCCTAGGATGCATTGTTTGGATATTATACGTTAACAATAATTTGTTGACAATAAGTATCTTGCCTGGCATGTAGACAAAGGTGCTCATTTTGGCTGGGAATTCCTCTCAGAATGCTTGTTCAGAGCGTGCATTGTGTAGTGGCATATCTAGGTCAGGTGACACCCTGTGCGGAAATAATGTTTCCTTCCCCTCCCTTTGAAAACATATTTAAATCATTAAAAGGATCTTTGGTTTCCTACCGTGTTACTTTACGTTTCTTGACACAAATACACGTTGCAAAACTCATAATGTCGACTTCTTTATGTCAACAATTTTTCAGATTTATGTATGTCATTTTAAGGGGCTGTACGTGCAAAACAAGAAATTTTACCATTATGTCAGCTCAACATATCTTGCTTCCAAGTTTATGACAGCTCTTCCCACACAGGCATTCGCCTTTTGTTGTAATTGTAATTGTTCTTTCAGGGAAATAATTCTAGCGTATTTAATATTGAAACCTACATCAATAAGGTCAGTCTAATGCACCTAGAAAAACTTACTGAATTACATAAGTAGAAACATACGTGCGTCGCAATGTTGAAGTTAAAAAGCTACTATATAATCTCAGGAAACCGCAATGCTTTGACCATTTTGTACCAGTATAATTGGTTACTTCCCTCGCGCCAAATGTGCAGTTGTATACATATTCACTTTAAATGTTCTTGTAAGCGATTCATCCTAGTATTAACAAATTTGCAACGCAGGGGATTCTTTGGAAAATGGCATAATAGTAAAAATAATACACGTTCTAACTGTTGAGTAAACATGACAACGAAAAAAAAAAAAAAAAAAAAAAAAAAACATATGTGCAGTCAAATATTCCTATCCTCAACATTTTCTTGAAGTGGGAAGCATTTCTGAACGGTTTCCTCACATGAGGTAATTGTATAGCACTTAGCGATAATCAGTGAGTGCTCATTTTCTGGCGGCTCTTGCGGAGCTGCTCTGGAATACAAAGGCAGGGGTAATCGTAAATCATCGAGAAAACCCGCTGAACAGTAATATCATCCAGCACAATTTCCACGTGCGAAAATCCAGGATGAACACGCCGGAAATCGAAGTCAAGAAACCCAAAGGAACATTCGTACTCAAGCCTCGAGGAGGCGCCACTGCATTCTGTGGAAGCGAATCCGAAAACTAGCGTCCGTGCCGCTGATCACCTGTTGCGTGTTTCACATGTCACAGTATGGCACATTATGAAATAACAGCTGCTGCAAAAAGTACACGCACTGGGACCAGAATATTACATGCGTCAGTATAATTTCTCCAAATGATTTCCGCAGCAATGTGGGCGGGTTCTGGATATTCCGACACTAGTCCTCTTTACCAACGAGGCAACATTCACCTATGATGGCTATTCAACTCTCACAACAGTCATATGTGTGACGACGTGAACCCTCACGCAACATTCACCAGAGTCAACCAGCCGAGACTGTCTGAGAGCATATAGGAAGGCACTATGTGAGACTATATCATTGGCCCGTATCTTTTGCCACAATGTCTCACTGGCCACGTGTACTGCCAGTTTCTTTTGAAGACGTTGCCTGAGTTCCTCGAGAACGTACCCACTAACCACAGGTAATGCAATGGGTTGCAGCACGATGGTGCACCACCGCACTACACGAGGGCTATATGCGACATCGTAACACCGTATATTCTGACCAGTGGATGAGAAAATCTTGTGGATAGGAATTTTTAGCAGAAAGCTCAACCCAATATACCCTTTTTCTGTCGTGAGTTATAAAGGCAATCGTTTACGAAATCGATATTCAATCTGAGGAAGACCTGGCAGAAAATTTTGTGACTGTGTGTGAGATGGTCCGAGAAACCCCTGACGTTATTATCAGAGTACTCCGGCTATTGGTACAATGTCAAAATAAGCGCATTGATGTTGGGGGTCGTAGTTTTGGACACTTTCTAGAATACTGGTAGTGATACAAATTACCAAACAATGGTTATACCGTAATGAGTAACATAATGTAATGTAATTATGTGTTGTGAAGTGCTGAATAGTAACGTAATTTATTGAGCAATAATTCTCTGTACATCACGAGGTTCTTACGTTAATAATTCTTTTGAAATATTAGTGATGCAGTAAGCGCTTGTAACGACATCTAAATACGTCATGTAATTGAATGTAAAGACACATAACGTTATGAAATTCACTGTGATTGACGGAAACAGATAGCATTGTATGGTACTGACATTGAAATTGTTATGAACATATTATTTCCAAAATATGCATTCTAGGCATTTTCAACGAGGGGATCTTTTATCTTATTTGGACCTCTTGTTTATAAACACAACACAAGACTCAAGTAGCTACCAAGGTAATACACTAGTAGGGTGGTAACCCCGATTGTTATTACGAATGGTGAACGTTTTGGAATAGTTTCTTCACAGATTAATGAAATGTTACACTTCAAACGCCTTGCGAAGAATCGTTGTTAATTTTCAAGTAGTTATAGATTTTTACAAAGAAGAAATTATTTATTTTTAATCATATTTATAAAAGTGAATTACTAACTTCCTTAAGAATTGTGTGAGACTAAGTCACATTATATAAATATATTTTAAATATGTAATCCATTCCTAAATATGGTCCCTATGTTTTATTAACGTTATGTTTCGAAAAAAATGCATTTATGTGAATCAACTTTGGACACATGAATAATATTTCGATACGAAATTTAAATTTACGTGCAATAAATGGCTTATTATTTAAATATTTTGAATTGTTAGAATATGCATAACAAACAATTTTAACCATTTTCCACCAAACCTTGGTCAATGACATGTGATAGTGAATACAATATTTTGCTACACATGTTAACTTTTTTTTAAAACCATTTTGTATAATGCAGCTATAATATTTCATGTACTGATAAACAAGGTAAATGATATCATATTATGTAATGAACCACCTTATAAATTCAGGGCTGATTTTTCATGGTGATGATTTACCATATGTCTCTATTATTTATCAAAGGTCTTCTTTAGAAATGTATATAAAGCAACGTCTAAGGACTGCATTTGATGCTTCATGTGCTGTGTCAAGTATATTATAATTATTACATTATGGTCACTAGTTTGATTTGACTATGCAGAAATATGACTGTAATTACTGTCCAGAACAAGCGCTACGGGATCATTGCGCTATGGAGCAAAGTGCACTGAAATGTAACAGCCATGCTGAGAGAATATTCCACTTCATTTATCATGACAGAGAACACATACGAAGAACCAAATGCGCTATATCTCTCCGTTATATTGTTGAGAGGCTACTGTGGGTAGATGGACATTAGAGGTGCAATTTTAACTCTAAAATTCATTATGGTGACATCTTTCTCACAGCGTTCGTTTATCTGACTGATGACTGTATATATATTTTTTCTGCATTTTATTAACAATACCATATCTTTACATTATCTGTTAATGTGCGGTATATCTGGGGTGTACAGTTGTGTACAATCACCAACATGTCTTGCAGCACATCATATGACATCCTAACAAACACGTCTTTTCTTGTCGAGAAACAATGCAAGGTCTTGATCAGAAGGAAACGAAAGAATGTAATGGACTGATTTGTGCAGCTCTTTAAAGTGATGTCTCGTAAGCCAATGAAGGTGCTGGCCCCCGTAGCGCAGTCGGTAAAGCGTCGGTCTACGATGCGAGAGGTCCCCGGTTCGCACCTGTGCTCGGGCATATTTGTTGTGTTGTCCTTTGCCTCATGTCACCCTCATCGGCTCTTTATACCTCGTTGTTAAAATACCGTAATATCCTCACATTAACCCATCTCCCCTTCCCCCAGTTATGGTGAATACTGTGAGCATGAGAGGCTCTGGAAAACAGACGTACACGAAAGGACCCCTCCCACCCAGCCGATCTTCATGTATTAACCACAATTCCCACATTCAGAAAAAACCGCCTGTAAGGCTATTCAGGAATTATACCCAGTTCGCTATGATGGGAGGCGAGCGCACTAGCCTCTACATAATCGCGACCGCTGTGAATATGAAGCACCGACTACGTAAGGGCGTCTGGTGATGTTATTAGTTTAGCTTAGCTTTCCATTTTGATAATATAAATTTTGTTTAGTGAAATAACTGACTATGGCCACTTTTATTAATAAGATTTCAGTTTATCCTCACAAATTAAACACATTACATTCAATATACCTTTTAATAATTGTTTTTATTTCAATAAAGTAACATTTAATTATTTACTCACACACTATGTACAACCTTAAAGCTGATTTTATATCGTGTGAATCTTCAGCATTACTCTTATGTTTTCACATTTACTGCATCGACGTTTGTTCATTTAAAATACTGGTTTTTACTAATTCATTGGCCATACTATAAGGCAGTTTTTCTAATAGCCGGTGATCATTTTTGTGAACCTTTGATATTTTTTTACCTCGTGCAAACTAGATACATCTTTTCGAACCAAACAAACTTTTGTGAAAGTGATTTTTTTACACAACAAAGCTGTACTCTCAGTAACGTGAAATGTGTTTTAAAATGTGATGACACTATTCCCCTTAGTGTGCACAAATTTCGTTCCACGTGAACCATTACTTGTTCATAATCAGTAAATGCATAGCTCAGGGTAGAGTATAGCCAAATTTTCTTTAAAAATGCATAGCTCAGGGTAGATTATAGCCAACTTTTCTTTAAAAATGCATAACTCTTAGACGAATTTGATTATACAAGTGTGGTTTAATTGGTAGGTCTTGGGCCTCTCTATCACCCGCCTAATTATTGACGTCTACTCCTGGAACATACTGTAAACATACATACATGTGTGTGTATATACATATATATATATATATATATATATATAGAGAGAGAGAGAGAGAGAGAGAGAGAGAGAGAGAGAGTGATCACCGTCAGGAATTATAAAACTGAAATAATGAAACAAATCATCAGAACGTGAGATGAAACTAAATGGCCAGGAGCCAGGAATCCTAAAAATTTTCTTATTACAACTATTCATTACTATTTATGCTACTCGTGTATATTTGTTACTTTCGGTCTTTCATAGTATTCTGGGAGAAAATTTTGTGTCATTTTTGTTCACGATTACTCCGAGTCGTTTAATGACACTATACAAAAATCCTTCAAACATGATCTGTTATCTTCTTTTCCGGGGCGGTTAAATTAATAACATTTGAAACATGGCTTTTTTGTTTTCTACCTAAGAACGTTAAAAATGAGGTTCTGTAACATTTAGGGGCACATCAAACCAATGTTTTCACATTTTTCGTGTAATACCTACATAAATTGAGCAAAAATGCTCGATTAAATGAGAACTGCAAGTAAATCCGTCAGTAGAAAGTGTGAAAATATTTGGTGGACCCTTAATATTGATGCCTTGAGTTCTTGAGAGATGAGTATAAAGCAGTGTTCCAATGCAACGGTGAAGAAAATGATAGATCGCCGAGAAAATGTCATGACCTTCGGTACTGTCCGCAATGTTATGCAAAAACGAAAATCGATAGCGATCACTGGAACTGTAGGACTGAGATGGCGAGAATTGCAGTCTTACAACTAAACAACCACGTCCTTCGAGTTGCAGGGAGAGTAAGAGATGAGGCAATGACGAGAATAATAAAGTGAGGATGTCTTACTAGGAAAAAGAGATGGGTTGTTGCCATGGAGTGTAGGGTTATAGATGCAGAGTAGGCAGGAAAAGATTTTTACCTGAGTGGGGGTGGACATTTTTTTTTTTTTTTAGAAACGCTTAGTTGTGATGTGGATGTGGAATAACGCCGGAATGCACAGGCGCGGGATTTGGGAATACCTCAATAAAACCCGCCGGCGGACAGACAGGTCCACCAGGTTTTCCACATTCCACAATTGGAAATTATCTACAGCAGCCGAACTAAATCGCCATAGTGGGAGGTGAGTTGACAGACCATTGCACTTCTGTAGTCCCTGAAAAGGAGATAGCGTATGATGGGTGATGTCCCAGTAGAACAAGAGAAATACAGAGGAGGTAGAAAGGAGTTAAGGATGATGGTTGAGCGTAGGAAGAAAAGAGGAGAGGAAGCAGAAATTAGAATGACAGCAGGAGAAAGATGGCGACGCGAGGCGCGTGCCCGACCTCCGCTCCTGATCGGCTCAAAATACCTCGGTGTGGCCGGGGGCCACCCCTGTAGGCGGGGGAGGGGAGGGTGAGGGGTGTGACAGAGCACGCCGCACTGTCGGCGCGCGCCAAACATCCCGAATATTCCCTCCTCAGTTGATGCAAGGTCTCGGCAGCGGCCGGCAGAGTAGGCGTCGTCGAAGAAAGGAGGTCGCCGTCTAGAGAGTCCAAAGTAGCGTCTTCACTACCGCGAGGTGGTTTCCGATCAGAACGAAACACGAAACTCGACCCCGAAGTTGACGACTCGCGTCCCGAAGTGCTCCGCCCCACCGAACAAGTCCAAGACACGGACCTTGTGATGTGAGGACGGCGTGTGTCACCTGCGCCCGCATAATTCTGGTCTGAACGGCGTCGTGGGTACTGAGCGTGACGCCAGCCATGATGTGACAGTCATCGTCGCCACACGTGGTCCCCCGGCAGGTGTCATGGGGAGCCAGTGCTGCAAGTGCAACTCTGCCAACCACAAGCACACCTCCTCGTCGTCCGCCTCTTCATTCAGGTTAGTTACCATCAACTGAAGTCCTCAAGCTCGCCTTGTCAGTAACCTAGGCATTCAGGGAGAAGACTGGAAATTATACTAATCATTGCTTTGTAAGTTTCAAGCTTTACGCAATGTTTTTTACTGGTAGCTAGCCAGAAGCTGTGAATATCTGAACAATCCACATATCCACGTCTGAACCATGATCTGAAACCCGAACTTCATGAATCATAGAAGTATTACCGGTCGTGGCAACAGGTTGTCTGAGTGAACATGTGACACACGTTCGTTATATAATAATAAAGGAGCCAACGTTGTTCCATCAAGCAGTGAGTCACTATTCTTTATCTGAAATTCAGTGCTATTAAATATACGAATATTACTAGCACTTGTTTTATCCATCTAGCTCGTTCCCTACGCTTTTTTCTCTCTGAGTGCCTGCATTTCTCTCTCTCCCCCTCTCTCTGACCCTCTTTCTGAACTTGGTTTTTTGGTTCAAACAAACTCACGCTGGCATTTATCTTTACATATCCGTAGTGAAATTAACTGAGTTCAAGGTATTAATTTAAATTTTTTCTGTGTAGGTTTTTATGTGATAATTCTCAACGAGGGAAAAATTCTAAGTGGTTTTTGTTTTAATGATTATGTTAATGGCAGTTGTACTGCGAGATTATTTGTAAAACGAATAATAAACACTTAAAATGAGTCTTGTAGACATCAGGAGATTCATGTACAGGTTGTTTTTGAATAACACTGACCAACATCGGCAGGTGATTCGACGTAAAAAATGAGATTTAGAGAAAACATTGTTTCTTAAGAAGAAGTGATACACAATTTAGTGCTAACAGCATCAGTTTAAATTTTATGGTATCTCGAAGCCAATTTGCAAACATAAAAAAGAACAGTAAACTTGTGGAATGGTTTTTACCTAATTTCTGAACACATACTTTTCTCGAGTACCGTATTTTCAAGAACAATCTCTGATGCCGAAATCTCAAACATTTAATTGCAGTGCAAGAGATCATGCTAAACAACTGCTAAACGTTTTGTCATAAAGTTCAAAAATTTCATTACCTAGGATTGTTGATTTGTAATTTTTCCATTCGGAATTTCATAAATGTGTGGATTTCAAATGTTGTTGTGGTTTTTGTTTATCTGCAAATCACTCTTAACTTAATAATAACGAACAAAGAAACTATTCTAAATCGAATTTTAAAGCGGTGTTCCCCCCAAAAATGGGAAACTATATGGCTTGGAACGACAATAGTATGAACATTGTTTTGCGTTGTTGGACTCTTCAAATCCATATCAAATTCTGGCTAATGTCTTCCACCCTAATGCAAGCAACAAGTGTGGTCATCCTCTACCTGCATACAACTTTTGTATAGTCATGAAATTCAAACATTTGATTAGGTTTTATTAAGCTATTTGACTTATGTAACAAAAATAATCATCGTGGTGCAACAGTCTAGGACCTATAATTATGGTTCAAAACATACCTTTGTATTCGGCACAGCGACACAACGCTTAGAAAATAGGCAATACTGCTTACACGTGCGTTTTATTGTTCTCAGCGCACAGGCTATGGTGAACATTCACTGTAAACAACTGTACCATGCGTTAATCAGCACGCCACGTCGAATATTTTTGTTACATAAGTCTCATGGCTCAATAAACCATCATCAAATTTTCGAATTTCCTGACGCTACAAAAATTGTATGCAATTAGATTATTGCCACCCTTGTTATTTTCATTAAGGTGGAATTTAATTCCAAGAATTTGCAGTCGATTATACAAACCGAACAACATAAAGCAATGATAAAGGTGCCTTTCAAAGTCATTAGTTTCCGTTATTTTGTGGACATTCCATTTAAAAATTGCAATTTGAAAGTCTAATTATTTCTTTGTTAGTATCAAGTTAAACACAAAGTGTTCTTCATATATTCTGCTTTTTTTTTTTTACAAAAAATCACTTGCCAATATTTATCGGTGTTTGGAAACATCCTGTGTATCAGTTATACGTAAATTTATCTTTTAATGTATGAAAGTTAACCGTGCTATTTCACAATGTTAAGGATATGTATTTATCATAATTCAAGTTGGCGTTAATTACCGATAGGAAATACATAAAGTTAACATTAGTGATAAATTGAACAGTATACAGTACAGTATTTGATTTTTTAAAACGTTGCATATTCTCTTAGGTTTGGTCTACCTAACAAATAGGCACAAATATTAGATGACTACAGTAATATTTGTTAAATAAATTGATTTTTAGAAGACCAATTTTAAAGACAACTTTTTCAAACAGAAGTGTAATGCATAATATTTATAAAGAGATAAATCGGTGAATCATATTTTAATGAAAAACTTGATGTGTATAAATTTTTTTCTGGGATTAATTCTTCAAATGACACCTCCTATATTAAATATCAAAAACAGAGTTAGTGTACTAATTGTTGCGGGGGAAAGTTGTTTCAAAAATTTTACTCAGAATTCTTGTTATGAAAAAAGTTTTTTTTTAATTGGTCCATTAATAAGAAATTAATTTAAAGACGGATTCTCATTGAAGTCCCGTATTAGACAAATCTCTTGACTACGACTATTATTTTCCCACGTACCACGACGGACGTCCCGGACGTATGGTGCTATAAATTCCACTTGGTTCGCATAACACATCTATAACATCTGGCCCCTCATTGTAGCTCAAATGTCAGCCCCTAGGATAGAGCTAGAAAAAGTGAGAATTCTCTTCAGCTGACAAGAAATCCGAAATTACATTGACGTGACATTGTCCTGTGAATGATTTTGACCTCAAATAGCTCAGATAACTTTTTTTAAAATATTGATTTATATTTAATTGAATTGAAATTAATTCCTAAGATTTTTAGACAGATAAATCTATTTAATATCAAACAAATTTGAAATCTAGACGTATACCTTCACAGTGGGATCATGATCACTTTGGTCCTCCCATAGTGAGCGGTAAATTTCGCTACGGGTCATTGATTCAGAAGGTCGTTTCATGAATGTTAGATAGCTGATTTATCCATATTATCGTAGGAGATAAGAATGTAACTTCACGTGACACGTATCGTAATAATGTCCCTCATATAATTCAGTCACTGTCCATTTCTCAGTGACACCGCACCGTTTTATCTCGGAAAAGGTCATCAAGGTTTGAGCACAAGTACTGAGCCTTACACGTTGTGAAACATAACGTATATCACATGAAAGTCTGGACACACTATCGGTAACATTCCGTGCTATCAGGAGCTTCTCCAATCATCACATCTCTTTACCTAACGTGCAGGAAGTGGTTTCGATGTGTTGACTCCATAAATGCACAAGGCCATAGGTTTGGTGTGTCGGAAACTTTGATTCACCTGGCCTAAATGCATTGCACTGCTGTTCAAACAATACATATCATAAATTTAATCCATGGCAAAATCAAGACAGGATGACCAGGTACTTTTTACAGAATCCGAGAATGAGCCAGAAAAAAATGTGACTCAATAAACCCAAAGTTATGAAAACAACCCTCGAGCAAGTATCAACATTCCAATACCCAGGGTACAACAGTAGCTTCATTCGAGTGAGCAATACGCAACACAAAATCATAAATCTCAGTTGAGTCACTGGGCTAATAAACAACATCTTCAGACCATCTCTTGTTCAGTAGCACACTGGATTTAAACTTTGCAACACCATAGCCGAACCTAAACTCTTAATTGGTAGCGAAGATTAGACACTCCGTATAAATGGCAAGATATTGACGAGAAGAACATTAGGCTACACACTATGTGGCAGGAAGAGATTTGATGAACTCCTTAAGGACCTCCTGGTTAAACCAATTCTCAAAGGAGTACAGAACTACATAACATCTTGGGAAGTTAAAGTACTAAGGATAAAATACTGGTCGGGTGAAAAAAATCCTCAAATACCAATCCAGAGTTAAAAGAGATGTAGAAATAGCATCAAGGAGATGGAGTGAAACCATGACCAACCACTGGGCCTAGTAATTGACAAGAAATATAAGACATAATGATCATATTAATTGCTTTTTTTCGTGCCGCAGAATCTCAAGTCGTGCTGGTCAAACCCTTCGCTGTAGAGTAGAGGGATGCACGCGACCTAGTGAATGCTCTGCGTATTTGGTAGATGCATATAATACGAACCCAAGGAGTGTTATTTAAAAACACAAAATTATAAGATTTTTCGAACAAAAAGGTTAAATCAATTAAATAAAGACATGTGCTTATATAACATGCGTTTTATTGTTAGCATGTCTGTTTTACATACAACAATTAATTTCTCATTTATAATATTTTCGGTAATGTATTGATATGCTGCATCTCTTTTATAAACTCTTAAGTAGGCATATATTAATTTTCCTTCATTTCAGTGGACTAACATTGTTTTTAAACTATGAATATAATGAATATTTATTTGTAGCTGTCTATTTTTCTCGTAAATGACTTGAAATCTCAAAACATGTATATAAAATCTTTATGTTGTAATTTTCGATGCTACTATCTGGAGCCTTTTGAGTTGAACGTTTGAAATAGTTGAGATGCTTCCTTGCCTTGCTACAAATAGTGTAATAATGTTAAACGTAAAATCTCAACCAGCGAACTGCTATTACACGCTTTTATTTAAATTTTGTTACTAATGAAACCAATTTATGCGAAGGAGGAGAAAAAAACACGAAAAACAAGTTGTGGCTGTTAACTTCGTAAGCTAAATGTTAACTAGAAGCGTCAGTAACACACCCCAGAACACTGTCAAAGGTGAATAATGTGGTTAAAGGCAATATTTGATCAGGAGCCAAGTTATTTCTATCGCTTACGTGCATCAGTTATTTCTGTTTGCTTCCCCGTGACTAGAAGACGCGATGATCTGGAAGTGCTAGTCGGAATCGGATTATTTCCAGCAGCTGATATACACGTTGCCATTACTCTTCTTAATCGAGACTGCGGATTAGGTGTATCTTTCAATTTACATGTAGCGCCTGAAACTCTCCCAGCCAATTACAGTTCGAACTATGCTGTCAAAAAGTTTTCCTAGAGTTTCAAAACTGATGGAGCTTTCTTTGGTCAGCAATATTCTTCAAACGCGTACCAATAGTATTATTTCCTCACAGAGCATGTATTCATTGTTAAAATTTAAAATATAAAATATGGACACGCAAACGGTTATCAATTAATGACGTTTTACATTACGTTTTAAATATACATTCGTATCTATTATCGACAAGGAAAATAAAATTTACTCAGTAAGTTTTAATAATAGCATCATAATATTTCAGAACTAACGAGTACCCATGTCATAAGACGACATGTATTTAGGTAAAACTCAGTATTGGGCTAGGTTTATCTTAAGAAAGTTTGATATTAGTATATTCTCACGACGTTTGAAACATTTTTGAGTGTCTTGACTACGCGGCTGCGAACGTTAGCTATATGGACAGCAATGTTCATTAAGGAGCTTTATTTTTATACTCGTACCAGACGTTTTTTAGCCCAAAATAGTTACTAAAAGTTATTCTTATTAAATTGTTTATCTATCATAGTTTTTACATAATGGCTGGTCAAAATCAAAACTCTCATGCTGTGGTTTAAAGTACGACACTAAAACCAACTGACTTACCAAACTGGAAAAATGCACAATGAATAACGATGTTGTAGGCACATGGTGTCCTTTATAAAAACCACAAAATAACATAATTTTGTATTCAAAAAAACCTTTTCATTTTAATTTTAAATTTCATCAATTTTTTACTTACGAAAATATTTCTTGTTTCATATAGGAGGCCTAGTAGACTACAACATCTTTATTCAGTGTGAATTAATTTAGTTTGGTAAGTTCGTTAGTTTTAGTGTCGTAGACCATACTTAAAACCACTAAATGTACAGTTAGACTTAAACAAGCTATTATTAATATTTTATCACAGAAATACATTATAAGAGCTAAAGTTTGTCACAATGTATATCTAACAAACGTAAAAAAGTATCTGGTGCAAATACAAAGTTAAAAACGTAATGATACAAACTACTGTCTACTGTACCATTAATGTTACGTTAATAGCAAGGTTATCATGGGCAAAGTTTGTGGCTAAGAAAAGACAAGCGATTGAGACATCGATTTCAGTATTCATCTGTGGATATTTCGGAAAACCACGGGAAACAGAAATCAATATTGTCAGACTGGGATTCGAACCTAAAACCGCCCGAATTCAATTCTAATGGAATGTCAGTGCACCACATAGCTCAGCGTATAAACGAGATCTCCGAAAAATAATTTTAACTTACAATATTGTGGTGATTTCCGTAACACCGAAGACCACCAACTTCAATAATGTTAATATAACTTCAATAATAAAATTTCATGTGGTAGCGAAGGAAAATATTAACTTCATGCCATCTGTAAATCTTTATAGGCAGCAATACCTCTGTATGATATATATTTAAACAACAATATTTTTTCAAGTTGCACCGTCACTTAAAATGTCAGGAGGAATTTACTTCCCTATTAGAAAAATTCGTAACTTTCGTGGTTTTTTCATGTGCAACCTTCCTTAGAAAATTAATTATGGAAACGATTTAATGTGTACGGGTGTTTGCATTAAAAATTAAAAGGTAGATACAATTTATCGCCAAGAAAACCTGTAATACATTAAAGAACATATTGAACGCGACAAATATCTTCGAAGCTGTAGGTATATTGTGGAACCATAACGATTCTATGAAAATTAACTTACACGGTTACGAAAATTAAAATATTTAAATCCTTAAATATTAACACGTATTTTATGTTCAAAAATACAAGACACTTTTGTATGATGTCAGACACTAGTAATAGTTTTTTTTTCATGCCACTGTAACAATATTGCATTAAGGGCGCGATTAACAACAGTTTTAACGTCATTTTTTATTTTTATATTTGTACCAGATAGTTTTTTCGTATTTTAGATATAAATTGTGACTAAACCTCCCTCTTAGAAAATTATTGTATATCTCATAGTTTTTGCATAATGAGTCGTAAACATCAAAATTTCGACTTTACGGTTTTATGTACGTCAGTATAACCAACCGACATTTCAAACCGAAAAAATTCACAATGTATAACAAAGTTGTAAGCTATGATTTGAACTGCATAACATAAAAAGTAAACAATTTTTGTATTGTTCAACAATTTTTGAAATTTTGAAACTTTCATTTAATTGTTCAGCATTTTTTATTAAATACAAAATATTTTATTTTTTGTTTTCATGTAGGCCTACGTTATTTCATAGCCTACAGCATTGTTATACACCGTGAATGTTTTCGGTTTGGTATTACTGTTGGTTTTAGTGGCGTACATAAAACCGTAAAGTACAAATTTTGACGTTTACGACTCATTACGCGAAAACTATGAGAGATATTACAATTTTCTAAGAGGAATATTTAGTCACAATGTATGTCTAAAGTAAGAAAAATAATATCTGGTACAAATATAAAAATAAAAAAAGACGTTGAAAACTGTGGTGAACCGCGCCTGTAGACATATGCAATCCGAAAAAATTACTTTCAGAAATGTTGTATAACGATGGTGTATTTTTGATTACATGTGAAATGAAGAATGTAAATAACTTGAATCAGCAATTGTCAACGGTTGCATTCAACTAAAAAGCTTCGGAGAGTGGCATTTTTACTTCAAAACAAGCCGACAGTCTGCCAATTTTATCTTTAATCAGGTTCATTTACTTTTCGATCCCCTTAGGGATGATAAATCGTATACGATATCGTTGAAGTCTATACTATCTTCTCTCAATCCATAGTTTACAATCAGCTATTTTTGCTCAGCTTGTGCTTAAAATAACTTATATATCCTCATCGAAACATATTTAACTTGCCGAAGTGGAAGTTGATGTTCCCTCTATGAAGTACTTTGCTAAAACTGTATGTTCTTGTCGTAAGATCGCACGTGTCTGTATTACCGGAAATGTCTTTTCTTTGAAGTGACTTCAGAGTATCTATTCACTTATATTAGTCACTGAAATCGAAACTGTGTCAAATTTTTGGATTCAGTTCTTTGCACGACTAAAAAATGTTACGCGACACTTGAAAACATATAGTATGTTAATCGGGCGTAGTTGACATCATTATTTTATTGTCAAAGTAATGGTACGTATGATAGTCAGTGTATGAAGGAAAATGAATATTTCAAATCAATTTTCTCCTTTCGCTTAATTACAAAAAATCAAAGTCAGTACAGTAAATTCATAGTTATAGCCTTGTATTCTCACCAATTATGACAGAAAAAAAATTGTTATTTTAAATAAAAAATTATGTACGAACCGTTTAGAAATAAATCTATCTATATGATCGATTCTTATCTTAAATTTTGTTTTTAAGACTATAATATATAAAAGGAAATGTCTGTTGCAAACCTAAAAAAAAAATTTGTAGCGATATGAACGAAAAAATTTTAAAATTATCTTTAGATTTGAGATTTCATGCATCAGCGAAAGTCTGAACTACAATTGAGTATAATTTTTTTTTAATAAGCTTAAACTACATTGGCAAAACCATTAAATTTAATTTAAAAAAGCCGTTAGTGCCATCTACTTATTTTCCATCCATCTACATTTACGACTTCCGACACCCAGCACACCTTTTTTTATTTACATTAAAATTAACTTTTGGCAAGTAACTGTATTATTATAAGCAAATTTAAAAATTAAGTTATACGGAATTGTGTGTTGTTGAACAAAATATTTATAGCGTGATTTTTTAAACTATAATTGTATTTTTATGAATCTCATCAAGTCAGTCAAAACTTAAATTTCATTTTATCACAGAAAACGAAATCTGAGTTTTTACCCCTAATCTTACGATATTACACCAGAATAGTTTTCAATTTTAAAATTTGGATAGGCCATCAATGACCAACCGTAATGTTTAGTGGTTGGTATGTTTGTAATGTATTGTGTATGTACAAGTACAATACATATGTTTACCCTGCTGTTTTTCTCCATGGCGTTTCTACAGTCTGGTTGTTACTGAGATAATCTGCAGTTACTGTGTGCTACAGTCATTTAACTCTAACTGTAGAGTTCTAAAAAAAAAAAATTGTCGTAGTAAACATGTCCCTAAAGTTCTGACACCAAAATAATATTTTATGCTTGTCTTCTGTTAGCCTCTGCTTTCTATTTCAAAATAATTTTTCTAATTGAACTATATTTTATTAATGTAACGTAAACACTGTTAGCATATTCTTCCAAATGCGAGCTTAATTATATAATAACAGCACACAAATATATGTGCACTTATAAAAAATTTGTCTGATGTAAGTATTAGACGACTAAATAAAATATTTTAGTAAATCTTACAGTAACTTTAGAAGTCATAAAAACGTGGAAATACATGTAGTAATAGTAGGCCTACATCGCTCACGACATAACACACAGTGGCTGTGAACAGTCATTATTCAGTCGGTTACAACACATAACCTGGCCGAGGTAATGTTATCTTATATGGCAAAGCTAGTAGTTGTAATTTTTAATTGTATTGCTATCCTCGATAAAAATTGTACCTGATGTTCCCTGTGTGTGTGTCAAACATTTAGAAAAAGTGAGGAAATTGGTTAGTTGAAATTTTTTCCAGTATGTTTCATATAGTTCAGTACTTTATAAATAAAACACAGTTCATATTAAAATCGGTTCATATTCATTTATCACGTACTCGCTTGTAAACTTTACTCAAAAATAAATGGTAAAGATTTTTTTTTCGATAATTGTAGTCCATCCCGTTCTAAGCTCTCAGCTGATCTAAGAGTCCAAAACAGTTTACCCGTGTTTTCAAGGAGAGCGCGTGAAAAGTCCTGGCAAGTCACCAAGATGGATGAGTCTCTGCAAAGTGGACGTGAGAGTGGATTACTTCTAAGTTATTGCTTTCCTTGCATTTTTTAGTGAGTAAATGGCGTTACAAGATAACATTATTTGATATGTGCTTCGAAATTTTTAATAGTCTACTAAATTATATTTTTGAAAATATGCTGAATTGTTACGAAGGTCTCCTTTAAAACTAAAGGCTTTAAGCGTATTGGTTAAATCGAAAATATTCACACAAATTTGCTTTGAAGTATGTTTCATTCTATTCATGGCTATCCTTAAGATTTTGTGACGGCCCTATTTTATTGATACTTATATATATATATATATATATATATATATATATATATATATATAAATTTATGTAGTTTAGGTTAATTATGATGATTGATTGTAATGAAGGGGCCTTTATTGTCATATGTAACATATTGCCGTCCATTTTAACTTCAGTATTGATTGTGAGGGGTCTGTGGGATCCTATGATAGGCCAGTATAAACACAGTAGAAAATATGACTATTACTAATATTATCACAGAGGTATCGTGTCTGGTATAGTTTTAACCTGTGGAATGTCACAGACTCGAATATGCTAGTAACATTAAGATAATTTTATGTATAATGATTAAAGTTTTTAAGAGTGATAATTGCCCGCCGGTCTGGCGACAATAGAGCAGATGATGCGTGAGCCTTATCACATGCTGTGCGAGAAGGAGGGCGCCCTACCTCCCCCTGTCTCCTTGCCATACAATCCTCTCTCTTTCTCTCTCGCCTACACATTTCTTCTCCTTTCCCCCTCCCCAACAGACCCCGTGTAACGTACGTAATTTGAACTAGAATTATATTAATTGAAGATAGCAAGTAGTAATTAGGCTAAGTGTTTTATTTGTAATTGGTGTGAGAATGTACCCATGTTTAATTTGATTTTAAATAAATACGGAGCTTCCACAAGGGACGCACGCAATGTTCGGGCCAGGTCTTCGCTCTGATTGGTCGGGGGAACCTACCCGCACCCATGAGTCCGGAGGGGCGGGAAGGGGACGCCGCCCAGGAGAGCAAAGATGCGAACCGCGAAGCACTAAGGATGAAGTCTTAAGACGAGCCGGGTGTGTGTGAGCTCCGGGAGGACAGGTGTCGGGTTCTTCGTCGTCGGGTTTGTAAGGACGGTGGACAGCGAGCTCGGGGTCACCGGTGGGTGGACTTTTCGGGTGATCGCGGCCGGTACCTGCAACATAATTAACGTCGAGACCGATCAAAAGCCGCCGGAGGAAGCGCCTATTCTTTTCGTCGAAAGAAACTATAAGTATCTACCTCTCGTGATGCAACCCGCAGTGCGTGAGTCCCTTAGGCCGATTTAAAAAGAAACTTCTTTGTTATTTTATTTCAATTAGAGCTAGCCGGGCATACTACAACATTATTTAATACGAACCCAATCGTCCAGCATTAATCACGTAAGAGACAGAGCAGCGACACCTCTTATTATAACCAAACGCGGGTCACGAGAACCATCAACAGGAGGTCGCAATTTGTATGTTGTGTAGGCAAAAGGTGCACTTCAGAAGTAAGAAGTTACTCAACAAAACATGTATCTTGCCGGTAAAATTTATGTGTGAGTACATCATAAAATATTGTGTAACTTAACGTCTCTACAAAACGTTGACCACGGAAAAATATGCCTCTCGAAGTCTTAAATCATTTATACTACAAGTATATATGTAATCACTATATAATATAATGTAAACCGGCACTGTGCCAGCATTCAGCATGTCTTCGCTGTTCCTATTGCATCGAAAGTCATAATTTTACAGTATTAAGTGCGAATTTAAGTGTTCTATTTATTGTTTTTGTCCTAACAATAAATAAATTTTAAGGAATTTTATGCTAAACAGAACATTATAGAAGCTGTCGAAGAATAGCTATTCAGAAAGGGTCTTAGGTGCAATTGGTTTTGTGGATAATTTTTAAAACATGAGAAACAAAAATCACAAATAATTTACATATTTATAAGAATTTTAATACAGACGCAATAAAATGAACGGTGTAATCGGCAATTGACTACGCCGTTAGGAAAAGAAGGAATACTGAAGTAATACGTTAACATAGGAATAAGTGTTGTTATACATTTTTCATAAAAGCAAAGTGAATTTGGTGACGGCGTGGTACGATCGTGTCAGAAACACGTGGGCAATTGTCTCTGGTTCTCTTGATCTAAATATAACCAACGTGTCACGAAACAGGGAATGAAGACAATTAAGTCAACCAACCCTGTCCTTTGTGTCGCAAGTCAGTGTCGCCGAGGTCTAGTAGCTTCCCGCCTTCCAAAACAAGCCCAATCTTCTCACCTCCTCAACAACAGGGGTCTCAACTGTCACAACAGCCACACAGTCTAGGGAAATTAGGTAGGCAGCCAATCAGGCACATTTCTGTAGCGCAACGATACATGTGAATATAATTACAATTCAGAGTAAATGTAAACTATGCGAATTTTGTTATAATTGAAGCGAATGTTGTAAATATTCATGAAATATATGAAATGGACTAAATAAACTGTAAGCGGTCAGTACCTAAGGCTTCGAGACAAAAAGGCGTGGGCAGTAAGAGAGTAGTGTTTGTTGATTGGTTGTTGTCAGTTGCATGGTAACACACGTCGTTGGCCTCTACGAAGCGCGTCTTTACAGAAGAAAAAAAATCGTCACAGGACGCCGAGGAAAGCGGACGTGTGTCCGCGGAGCCACTTGGGAATTGAGTTTGAGTTTTATCAAGGAGAATCTATCCGCAGACTCCAAGGATATCAGTCGGTGGAAGAGTTGTTCCGGCGTATAGAGAAGTGCGATTTATAAATTTATTCGTGATTTCTTTAATTCGTGACATAATGGATTCCGTCTAGAGACAACATCTCACGAGAGACGTGGGTTGAGATAAATCGATAAAGAGAGTCGTTTATAGAGCCCACGAAAGACCAGGTAAGAGGTCCGTGACATTTCGCGATTTTGGAATAATTGAGAACTCGGTAAAATAAACACACGAGAATATTTGTCCGTCGATAGGAAAAGATGACTTGTTGGCATAATCAGTAATGTCAAAAGTGATGTCTGTGAATAACGTAAGGCCGCACCTCTTTGATTGTCGAATTGACGCGATGGCTCGCTGCCTACGAAAAGTCAAAATTTAACTGTCGATTTTATGAATTTAATTTAACAGAAAATAGAACTTAACATTCTGATGTAATTTATTATTATAAACGTTGCAGCAATCATTTTTAAAGAGATAAATCTTTACATATTATGATATAAAAATTTATATTTCCATATAAATTTTTTTGTGAAATTTCTTACTACGAATTACACTTCTTACACTTAATATTAAAATTAAGACTAATCTTGTGTTTCGTATTGGACAATATTGTGCCACTAGTATAGCTTAGTATTCTTTTTATAAAAAAAGTTATTATTTAATCGGTCCACTAATAAGTAATTAATTTTAAGACTGATCCCCGTTGAAGCCCCATACCAACAATCTTGTTAGACAAATCTTTTGACTACGATTATTAAGTTGTCACATGCCACGACGGACACCCCGGACGTTTGGTGCTAGAAATTCCACTTGGTTCACATAACGCATCTATGACAACAGGCACCACATTGTAGCACGAATGTCAGCCCCAGGGGGCAGAGCCAGAAAAAGTGAGAATTGTCTTCAGCTGACATCAATCCCGAAATTACATTGGCATGACATTGTCCTTATAATGACATACGCCTTAAATAGCTCAGTAAATTTTTGTAAATACAGATTTATATTTCCTTAAATTGGAATTAACTGCTAAGATTTTTAGACAAATCAATCTATTTAACTTCAAACTAAATTCGAAACCTGGATTTATACCTGCACAGAGGGATCATGATCCGAAGTACCCCCGACATACGTCCTCCCACAGTGAGCCAGTAAATATCGCTACAGATCATTGATTCAAAGGGTCGTTTCATGAATGTCCGATAGCTTATTTTTCAATATTATCTTAGGAGATAAGTTTAATCCACATGGTGTGAATCGTGATAATGTCCCTCATAAAATTCAATCAATGTTCATTTCTCAGTGACACTACACAGTTTTATCTTGAAAAAGGTTATCAAGGTTTGAGCACAAGTAAAGAGGCCCTTAACGTTGTGGAACATAACGAATATCATATTTAGGCCCTAAGTTCGGACGAACTATAAGTAAAATTCCGTGCTAACAGGAGCTTCTGCAATCATTTAATCTTCACCTTCCATTCCGTACAGCACTTGTGGAGGGAGAGGTCTCGAGTTGACGCCATAAAAGCACACGGTCATATATTTGCTGTGCTAGAAATCTTGATTCACTAGACTTAGATTTATTCCTTCAATCCTTGATCATCTACTCAGCATGATTGTGAGTCCATGTAGTATAAGGTTGATGATGACACATAGACAAGCGTGGGTTTTGAGTACGTCTCCTGCTGTTGTTAAACTGAAGTCTTGAACGTGTTGGGAAAATGGTGACTGAGTAAAAAGGTATTATTTTCTAGGTAATGAAAAACATACTTGTAAGTGTTCTGACTCAGTTGAAAAGTTTTTAAAATGAATCATGAAACGAGGGGAGAATGCTGACGTAACTAAAATAAAATAATTAAAAGTTTCAGGATCGAACAACTAAATGATTTAAACAGGCTGGAATAAAGATAATAACTTAGGAAAATGTTACAAGCAAAATGACAGAAATAAAAAACTAACTTAAGAAACCTACCACAATTGTAAACATATTTCAGAATGTTTTATGCATAGCCAAATATTTAAATACATATAGTATTTCGAAGTCTAAAACAAACAAAAGTACAGCAACATTCAATACACGAGAGAGAGCGAGAGAAAAAGAGAAAAAAGGGTCACGTAAGTAAAATAATTCTATCTGAAACCTATGCTAATGTGGCCTATTTAAAATGTTGAACACGAATACAAATAATTTATACCATCTACACGTAATCAAATGAAATATATGAGCCTATTACTGAGTATAATACAATTTAAAGTTTACAGTCACGAATATAATTTTAAAGTTCGAGTAATAAAAAAGGCGAATTATGTAAGAAATGTTTAAAATATCAGGCACAGAAAAACTATATTTCAGGAAATATAGCACTTGCAAGTTAACAAAATGCGAAAACAAGTAAAAACCTACCAAAGATTGCTTACACTTGAGTGAGTATAGTCGTAAATTCTTTACATGTAAGATGCTGTTCACCAACAACACGCTGCATATGAGACTTGACACATTTCACGCAAACCTCCCAGGCTCCACCAAAATGAGCACTAGGAGGGTTGAAGTGCTAGGTGACACTTTGTGATGCAAGCTGACTGATAACTCTCTCCTGGTGCGAAGGTGAGGGAAAAAACTTTATATTTCTAACAAACGATTAGAGGCACCTAGAAAGTTTGTGCCACAGTCACTGTACACATAGGAACACCTTCCACGTCGAGCAATAAACTGCTTGTAATCAGCCAAGAAAATGGGAGTAGAGAGATCGGAAGCCAGTTCTAGATAAACAGCCTTGCTTGTGAATTAGACAAACAGGCAGAAGTAAGCTTGGGTAGATCTCGCTCCTCTAGTACGACGCATAATTACAGAAAATGGGCCAGCGTTATCAACCCCTGTTGTAGCAAGTGGCTTAAATTAGTTGACTCTTGCAGCTGGAAGGTCACCCATCACAAGAGAGAACTGCACAGGCTTAGCTCAAAAACAGTATGGCACGAGGTTACTGTGCGTCTGACAGCCTGCTTATCGCCCAAAATCCAGAATCTTGTCCTGAGAATGCCTTAGAGAATTTGGATGCCAGGATATTTGTTCAAATGTGTTCATGGCATACAGGGAGTAGGCCAGGATGTTTCTGGTCAAGGGTAAGATTGATGAGTGAGATGCCGCCCACCCTGAGCACACATGCAGTGTCAATAAATGGCGAAAGTTTATTTCAAGGTAATATTTACATTCTGATTACTTTTAGAGCTTATATGTATTCTGCAAACACTTGCTGCTGAAATTTCAAAATAAAAGCTCTATTGCTCTGTTGATATCTTCAGGCAACAATGGCCCAGTCTGACGATTACCACTACAGCAATTGGTGAAACCTTGTATGTAAGCAGTGGAATGTACTAACTTGGAAAATGTACTACATGTGTTTAGCAGTATTTCCACAGGATCTTCTTGATGATTGGTAACCAGCACCACTGCCTTTTCTTCACTGCCAAAATCCTCTTGGCTGACCACTCTAGAGGTCGCAAAGGAAGGAGGCCACTTAGCTTCTGGGAACAAAAGCCAGCTAGGGCCTGACCACCACAAAGGATGAGATAGTAATTCAGAAGGTTGAATTACGGTAAGCACAATCCGCTGGATTATCCTCGGATGTTACATGGCGCCACATTTCCACTGAAGTAGCATCTTGAATTTTGCAAACCTGATTGTCCACAAGGGTCTTCCACCTGAAAGGAGACCCGGCAATCCAACTTACAACAATGGTGGTGTATGACCATGCCCACAAGATCTTAATTGGTAGAACCTTTTCAAGTATCGTTTTCACATATTTCAGTACCCTGGCAAGTATGGTTGCCGCACGCAGTTCCAAATGTGGAAAAGAAGTAGATTTCAATGGGACCACTTTAGTCTTTGCGAACACAAAACTATTTGTCACTTTCCCATCTGGTTGTACAGCTCGGAGGTACATGACTACAGCATATGCCACCTCGGAGCTGTCACAGAACCAATGAAATCCATGACAGCTATTTTAAAGGGAGCTGTAGAGATATGGGAGCTGAACTTCAGCCAGCTTTGGCAGTTCAATCTCCAATGTGTACCACTCTTCAAGAATGGTTGTTGGAAGGGCATCATCCCAGCCAATGTTCAGAATACACAACTGCCGCATTAGCATACTTGCCACAAGAATCACTGGAGCCAGCCAACCCAATGGACCAAAGATACGAGTAATGCTTGACAGAATTGTCCTTTTAATAATAGAACCTTATCGTGAATTAGTCTCATACGAAAATGTATCAGCAGTAAGATTCCAGCTGAGCTCCAAGATCTTTTGTACATTACTGGAGTTTGAATCAAAGAACAATGGAGTAGGATGCTACACATCATTAGGAGGTAGCCATGGAAGGAGAGTTAAGTGGTTACTTGTAAACTTTAGAAGCTGGAAGCCACCAACCTTGAGAAGTACAATCACGTCTTTCAGACTGGTTAGTGCATCATCCACAGTGGCTGTGCCTGTCACGACGTCAATTACATAGACATCAGAACGCAACACAGTACTTGCGGTTGGGAATCTTAGTTATTCATCATTTTCTTACTGATGAATGATGGTGAAGAGGAAACATCACATGTCACAGTAATCAGTTGAAACTCACTCACTTGATCTGTTGGTGAAAACTGCCATACGATTCTTTGAAAATCTCTGTGTTTAGGTGTCGCCCACATCTGTCTATACATATGTTTACTATCAGAGATGTATACAATGTTGTGGCGCCTGAACTTTAGAAAAATGTTTTGTACATCAGATTGTAGCTGTCCAGTAAGAAGCAAGTCATTTAAATGTACGTCAAGGCTGTTCTTGGCAGATGCATTGAAGACAACATGCATTTTAGTGGTTGTGCTGTGTGGCTTCAAAACAAGATGATGTGGAATATAATATCCATTCCAGTGCTGGTATCTTTGCAGAGCAGGTGACATATGACCTGACAACAAATACTACTTTGAAAAATCACACTACTGAATGTAGAGATCATTATTTCGTCGAAAGCGATGTTCTAGAGTCAGTCTGTAAACAATTCAAAGCACGTGACCGAGACTCACCTAACACAGGTATAGTATCACAAAAGGGCAAGGCTACAGTATAGCATCCATGAACATCTCTTGTACATGGTTCTCGGTATATATGTTCACAGCTGCATCTTCAAGGGATTTATATATGTTTGATGGAAACTCCTCCATCTGCAAGAACGATCTTATCACAAAATCCAGGGAAGAAGATGAGCACAACATAAACTTACAACATGTGACTTCTGAGCAAACAGTTTGAACCTTTTCCATTAGCACATAACCCAGGACAGTCTGAAGAGCTATGGGAGTGCCATGCATGCCAACTATCCTTAAATCGAGCAACAAAGAGGGAAACAAATTTTCTCAAATCAATAGGTCAAAGGGCCAAGAACATGGCATGAAGGATCTACCAGATGCAGATTATCAATGCTGTCCCAATTAGACTTTGACAAAATAGCACGAGGCAAGTCACCGGTGATTTTAGACCACATAAAGGCATTCAACTGGAAATTCGGACCGGACTGTCCAACAGGACGCAGAGCACAACTGACAATACACTTGATCAAGTTGACATTACCACATGAAAGTTCCTGAACTGGCAGCGAAAAATGCTCATGCAATAGACCTAGCTTTATTCGACAACTTCCTGTCATGAAGCTGGCCTGACTTGTGCAGTCTAGAAATGTTCTGACAATCGTATAACTCCCACTAGAATCAAGGACTTCCATTAAAGCAGTAGACAGCAAAACTGTTGCTTGGAACCGACCATGAATTGATGCGAGTGGTTGCTCACTACATGAGGGCTCCATTGTTACATCCTCAGTCACTGGCTAAGTAGGCTCCTGTAGAGCAGCAGTTGGCTCAGGGGCATCGTCGAAGTGCAGTAAGGTGTGGTGACGAGATGCTTATGGGCGGCAGATGTGAGTCGGTTTAATTTTTGCTGGCGGACAAAAGAAATGTGTTAGTGTACTAATTATGAAATGTTATGTCTGTAACAAAACACGGGGTTTAATAATAATTTTATACAGAAACGTTAATGCCAAGAGGTTTAGTTATGTTTTAGGGTTGCTTTCGATATTGTTTCCGCTTATGTAGAATCTGGTCAGCTCAGGTAAAATTTTAAATTCAATGTCCCGTAATTATGATTAATTCGCAATTAACAGAAGATGTATGTAATATATTTATTTTACTACTCATCGTCTATATTTCCAATGCTGGTAGCATAGATTTTTACTAAGATATACAGGCTGCAAATAAATTCATATTACACTTGTTGGTGGTACGTAGGGTAAATTGTGTCAAAATATTTGTACAATAATAACATATCCGGAAACTCTGTGATTATGCACTAGGCTCCCTGAAATTAGCTGGGTGTTGCCTGGGATCATGTATATAGACTGAACGAGTCATTACTAGAGACACGCAAATTTCGCATTTTCATTCGGCAGTAAGCTTAAATTCACAGGCCTATAATCACCCAGCAAACTCCGTGATGTTAAAGGTTCCGCGTCTTCTTATATTTGTGTGCCCGCATTATAGGATATGTGAGCATCTTACAGTTTATCTCATGTCATTGGTTGTAAAAGTCCGTCAGGCTCACCACACTACCTGTCAAACCAACATCAGAAGTCAGATGAGCGCACAATAATTACAAGTCCAGTATGCTGTCGGATGATAACGTGAAAATTGCAGTTCTCTACTCTTAACAAACGTGGAATTCAGGATTTTAAATCTGTTCTGTCTAGGAACAGCACCACCTAAAATACACGATGAACAGAAGGTACCATGTCACCATACGTTTATTAAAACATGATTAGAATAGCATTGCTTACATGCTAGGGTCTCTGAAACGTGGATGAGGATACATGCAGTTCTACACAGCAATGAGGAAAGACATGAAATTAATATTTAAATAAGTCAACAAACATTTAATTTCGTTAAATACTGTAACTTAATGTCTTTGAAAGATTTGTACAATCAGAGTGAATGATTAAGCGTAATATTGTGGACGTACGCCAAAACCATTGCTGTTCTATATCGTCTGAGAAAATAAAAAAAATGAGACAAGATAAACAATAAAAGAGAAAGAAGTCTAATTAGGATGAAATCGACACATATATAAGCCGGCAAGTCGTAAAATTGGATTTGAAAACGTGCCAAATAAAAAAAAAGAACATTTAATTACTAAAAATTAACTAAGCTGCCGTCTTCAAGCAAAGTAGTAGTCAGATGTCAACTCCCGAACGGCGGATCATTCTTGTCTGATAAAATATACTTTGTTGTTCTGTGAATTCATCGTTTTGTTGTCACTTTGTGAAGCCGCGTTGGGTAATCCTATTGTGTGTATCATAGCTTTTGTCCAAGTAGCTAATTATGCTGTCTTAATTATTGTTCCCTGATATTTCTTAACTTAATTTATTGTTTTTCTTGTATTGTAATTAATTTTCAATTTTTGTCCCCTTTCTGTTCGTTATTTGAAATAATTGCGAACGGGATATTTTCTCTTGCAGTTTAATTTATGTATTAGTAGACTAGAGCAAAATTTGGCTCGTTTTCTTTCTTTCTTTCAGTTGTGGTTTTCTGGAATGATATAGCACTGCAATGAGACTTGGCTAACATATTTCACTTGATTATCATTGTAATGTGTCATCAAGCAGTCTAAAGGATATTTGCCAGTCACCCTTCTATTTTCGGTGTTACTATTGTCTAACCACAGTGCATCCAGGCACGGATTTATGAACAAAATGTTATGTCGATTTAATGCTCACTTACTTACTGCCAAACTACAGAATACCTATTTATTAACATGATATATTATTTGGTAAAAATAAACCTAACTATACAATAAGTCTTTAGGAAGACATTAAAAAAATATACTAGTTACGTTTTAAAATTATTGTAACTTAAGTGTAATTTCGAAATTAAGTAATATTTTAACCTGTAAAGAAACGGTATTGTTTTTTTATTGGTCTGTAACTTGAAGAAACAATTATCTTGAACATAGCGTTTGTAAAGTCATTGACCTTTAGCACAGGTATAAGGCAAAATTCAAGATTTCAGAGACGTGTTCCGAATGGTTCGCTATGTGGTTGCAGCTATATCCCGCCAGTATTCTTAGCCACACAGCAGAGGGTGTCTGCACGTGGTTGTAGTGACATCAGAACTAAATAGAGGAGGTCTACTGTGATGGTCACGGACTGTACTTTGTCACTACGGCGTTGTGCCTCTCGTCAACAAGCGAGTTGTTGGTGAACGTATATCCCTGGCGACACAGACGTCCGCGCGACGCAAGCAGCCGGCCGCCCCGCCCTGCCCAGGCGCCAGATTTATCCGCGCTATATCGAAATACGTGACGTCAAGACGAGCGGCGGGAATCGTCTTGGAGACGTGCCATGTATGTAGGAAGCAATAGTCCACATGACATTCACTGCCGTTGATCACGCAGGCGAGCCGTGTGTTGTGGTCTCAAGTGTTTAAGGTGTCCGTCCTAAACATGCCGTGACCTGATTACTGAGATGTAAACTAGTGGCTCGCGTATTTTACTTTATACATCCAGCTGTGCACGGAAGATCTATTTTTCTCATCCTTCTCAGTTTCTTGCTGCGAGCATGTAAACTACGATAGCTTCTCTCAACTAATCTGGACCAGGCCTCATTATTGACAACCAGTTTTATTTCCTTTGTACCTTGTGCTTGTAACGAGTTATAACATATCCACTTACTTATCCTATTCTCGATCATATGCTGCAGTTTCAGTTTGATACAATGCTTCCAACACAACAATAACACCCACTAAGAAAATTTTGTATTTTTACGAGCAAAAGCTTTTCAACTTATGTCAAATCATTTATAAGTCTAGGCACTACAACAAGAATGTCGCATTTCGTTAAAATTATTTAAATTTTCAAAATGCATATGTGAACGGTCGAAATAAATTATTATGAGCACATCATACGATATGATACAAAATAAAATTTAGACGGCCATCACTCTTTACATATTATTGTTTACATTTACAAAAATTTCTTGAAAATTGGTTGCCAAAATTATTTTTGGGTCACTTCAAACACTGTTGTTGTATAATAAACATGTAATTAATTGTATATGCACCACAACTATTTTAAATATACCCTTAAGGCTCGGTTATTATAACCATATGAGATTATTATTATTATTATTTTTTTTTCACTTTTATGACATTCTAAGAAGGCAAATGTGGAATTCGCAATTTTACGTGTATTTAGGCCTCAACTAGTCCGGCAATGTTTTTTAAATTTATCAAAATCAGGATAGCTGAATAAGGAATCGTACCAGCATACTCTACAATACGAGTATTTTTTTTTTTTTTAATGAAGGCTCTTCTCCACTGCCTTCTGTATACTCGCTATTCACTTATTTGTTTACTGATTACTGCCCTACTGTGTCGCATGCTGTACTATAGAGCAAGGTAGCATTGTAATCTTGTCCCGAATTTTTAGGTTTGCGCAAGCATATATGTTTGTCCGCCATTGGAGCGAAACAAACTAGGATCCAAATGTACAAGAAAATTACCTGACAACAAGAAAGTTGTGTGCACAATTAATAATAATAATAATAATAATTATAATAATAATAATAATGTGGTTTCATAGATACCAAAAATATTTTACTTAAATGACAAATTTAAGTGTTAAATATAATCATTCAATAGAGAAACTGTTATCACTGGAACTTTTTATATCATTTATGCAACTCAACTCACAAACTTGAGCATACGAATATTAACACAAATTTTGAATAGACAACGTGTTTACAGTACTTCACAATGCATCAACATGGCTAAGTTCAATGGTATTGCAGAAATCGTGATTAGTTAAAGAATATAGTATCTGTTACGGCCAAAGTTAATAATGTAATTCACCTGCGTACAGTAAGTAATTAACATACGTTTAAAGTTATATTCGCTTGAAATGTAAATTATTAAATACTAGTTCCTTTGTATGCATGAGAAAACTACAATGATCTGTGTTTTATGGGGTTTTACTTATTTAACAACTGTTGATTTGAAATTATGTACGTTGTTTTGTTCCATTTACTAGGGGTATTCGAATTCTCCAATTTCTGATTATTTTACCGGAGAGAAGAAATTGAAAAATGTAATTCGTATATTCGCAGTAATAACAATTCTTACAAGGTGTCGAAATTATAGTATTGAGTTTGTTAAAGCTCATTTGGACAAAATATTTAAAAGTGGCATAATAATATATTTTAATGCAGTTAAACCGCAATTTAAAAAGTTTCTACCAAATATATGTGTAATGTTATGTTTCTTAATTATTAAATACGACAGTTTCTGCTACATTGATATACCTCTTCATGTAAAACAATTTTATAGAACAGTTTTACTGCGTCTTTTGTCACTAGTATACTGGATTTATTCAGTAAAATCTCGTCTAACTAAATATGAGAATATTATTCGCAAATATGAATGTTCTGAAATGCGTAGTCTATATAGGTCAACTGACGGATAGACCCAACCTGAATCTACTCAACTGTATATTACGGTGATAACTCACATCACTTGTGTATACGAGACCATCGTGAACAAGGACATGAACTTGGATGTCAGGAATGTAGTCTCCGATGATGTAGTCAGCAACCTCATGAGTAGGGCCCCGGTAGTTTTCGCGAAAAATTTTGCCCCACTTTGTTTCATTGTCGTACGTGTACACCTGCAGCTCAACTTCATGATTATTGGTAGAGTGTTTTTGTGCAGAGTTGTGATTCATTTGACTGTGCCAATCAGTACATGGATAACTGTATCACAACAAGTCTGTGATTTGCGGGTTTAACCTCCACACGCTGGGTGTCACGGCATCCAATCACTGACCACATAGCAGAGCTGCAGGTGCGCACGTAAGGCACTGAAACAAAGTGCTGCAAAAATCTTTCCGCGAAAACTACCGGGGCCTTCTCATGAGAGATTTAAACAAGTGCGACAGAATATCGTACGGCATTAGAAGCGATTGCGTTTATGGTGGCTGTCACTTTGAGTAACTCTTTTGTGGTACGTATTGATACTACCAGTCTAGCAGTGAATTAGTCCTGCACAGGTACTTCATCAGTCTGTAAACCAAAATTCCTCTTTAAAGTATTTACGTCCATATCTCCTCTCCGTGGCATCTGTGACCACATGTCATCAGTATGAAAAGGCTCCATGGCGTAGTCCATATTCCTAGTTTTATTTACGTCACATTTCCTATAAAAATCGTGTGTAATGTGTGTGTTATCTTATTATTCGTCTTCCAGCTACATTGTTTTAGGTAGGTAGCTTAATTTGGTTGTTGGCAGTTGATGATCTCTGTTTTTAATTTCTCTGACATGCACGCCTCGCTAAATACATTGAATATATATTCAAAGCTATATACCTGAGAAACAAATCTATACTGTCACGTTGATACTTATATTTCTATTTGTTTTTGTTTATTCTACATTGTTCAATGTCATTACTCGTTACTCTTTTAAATATTCGCTATTTGCATCAGAATCCAAGAATGTGTATGAATTCCTCATTAGTTCTATTATTTGGGATCAGAAAACAATTATATATATAATACGCACGAAAATCCAAGCTTCTTTTTTGTATACCGTTGCAATACACACAGCTGAGCATGGTCGATTCCGGGCCAAAAACCTCTACGAGCAGCGATAAACAGGACGTTTCTAAAACATGAGAACAAACTTGGGGAGATTATTTATTTATTTAATTTTTTTTATAGAAAGTTAATTGGATCTCTAAACGAAACTTACTGTTTGACGAAAAATTGGTAACATATTTTCGCCTTTGGAAATATGTGTAAAAATAATTTTTGCACCGGAAACAACCAAGGAAAAAAAAAAACAACGTTGTTGTGCATACTGCGTTATGTTGACTACGTTTTCATCTTGAGATAAAATTATTCCGAAAACATCAGCCCTTCATGAACTAAACAAGGATGACAACCTTCTTATCAAAACTTTTTTGCCATAAGCTTGTATGAGCATTTCATGTTTTCTGTTTGAAGGAGTGGTCCTAATGAACAAAATGGTCTTCCTGTTCAAAATTTCTAGCTTTCATAAGTAGTATGATTATGGCGGTTCTGGTGCAGGATTCGGCGTGAGGATTTCTGCCGAGTGAGGATTTGACCGCCATGTTGTGACGTCACGGCCCCGGCCGCAATGTTGGATGACCTTGACCTTTAACAGTGACCTTGACCTTGACCTTGACCTTAAGTGTCAAATTACCAAAATTTTCCAAAATTTCGAAAATTTCAAAAATTTTTTTAAAAATTTCAAAAAAAAATCCGAAAATATATATTACCTCCATCTTGTTTCCGCACGCCATCTTGTTTCCGGCCGCCATCTTGGTGTTTCTTCCAAAAATTTTCGATTTTACATTCCATTATAACCCAGCGCATATTAAATAAATAAAATTTTAAATAAAATTATTTTTAATAAAAAACTTTTTAATAAAAAGACTATTTAATAAAAAACTTTTTATATAAAAATTATTTAATTAAATAAACTACCGACACGTCTTACACGGACGAGCTCCACCGACACACTGACGTGAAAGGAATGCACTTAAGTAGCATATATATTTATATTTACACATACTTGATAGTATATATATGTAAGCATATGTAGGCATAAATATACAAGCATATGTATGCTTAAATATGCAAGCATATGTATGCATACATATGCAAGCATAAGTATGTGTGTATGCATAGTACTTATGAAGGTAGTATATGCAAGCATATATATATATATTTGTATGTGTTTCTTATTATCATATAATATACACATTCATTTCACGAGAGTTTCTCTTTTTTTTGTCTGATGGGAAAAAAAGCTGCTGGTTGGACGAAGATGAGAAAATAATATAGACCTGGCAGGGGTTCGAACCCAGGACCATTAGGTCAAATTCCAAACTGAGCTACTGGGACAATTGCGTATGTCAAGTGTATTTAGTTATGAATATAACAAGACATATTGTTTTATCACTTTGTTACTTACTAGTATACTCATGTGAGACTGAGCTGAGAGTAGTTTTACCTGGTTATTTTAGATCATCACAAACCGAACTCTGATTAGATTATGACTGGTAGAATATTTTGAGCATATAAAGGGATATGGGTGCTCGGGGCTGAAATAATAACAATAAATGTATCCTAGTAGCGTACATTGAGCGATTTACTGGGTACAGGGTATATGGTACTGAGTATCGAAAGGGACTTACAAAAGATTCTTAACTCGCGCAGACGAGTTTTTTATGGATTATTTAGTGATAGTTATGCGACTCAGACCATCACCAGCTTTCTACAAACGAAACCTAGCTCTCGTAACTGCCCAAAGTGACTAGTCGTCCTATGTTCGCAGAACAGTTTATGTTATACGATATCAACTTGCCTACAGCAGGATACAGCTATACTCGGCTGTGCTCCATGGTTATTAGCTTTTTGGGTATGTGAGTTAGAACAGATTACATAGACGTAGCTAACTACTGATGTCGTCATATTTTAATGGGATTTAAGGTAACTCGACCAATAAAGAAAATGTAATCTTACACTACTACAGGTTGGTGTGCTACAATATTGGTGAAGAAACGATGACTTCTCATGATGAACGGTGACTAGTGAGTGAATGAGAGACTTTGGTCAACGCTCAATGGCGTGTATGAAGCAACGTTGGAATAAAAGGGTAGGGAAAACGAGAGATCTCCGAGAAAACCCGCCGATCATCTGCTTCGTCTGGCACGATGTATGCAAGCGAAAATCCGGGGACCGAACCCAGATCGCCTTGGTGGGAGGCGAGAGATCTGAACCCTCGGTCACCATGGTCCCCTAACGACGACTAGCAGAATTAGCTTGGTGCGTGAGAATCGTCGAAATAGCTAGTATAGAATGATTGGTGGTATTTAAGCACTGATTATGCAAACAGGAGATCAGTTAGTCGATAGACGTGCTGGAAAGCTGATCTTTACCTTCATTTAAAGGTACTTATTGTGTAAAACTCTAACGTTAAGAAGATGGCATCGGAGATCGAAGACTTGACATCTGTATCAGTGGCTACCATTCAGCCGGAAGTGTTCTCTGGAAATCATGTGCATACTTCTCTGAAACAGTGTTGCTACTGTGGGAATTCGTTTAGTACACACTCGAATGCTCGTTGCCATGAACAAAGTCATTGTATGTATAGTGTATCGTACAAGACTTACCTGTGTGATAACTGTGACGAAGTGTTTACTCGCAATGGTATCTTGACTAGACACAGGAAAACATGCAAAGGAAAGGTTTCTCGTTCATCGGGGTGTGAATGCAAGTACTGCGGTAAACTGTTCTCTCGAATCTGTGTTCTACGCATACACGAAGAAAGCAACTGCAAGTTCGGTATCGCCTACAGGACTTACTCATGTGATAACTGTTGTGCTGTATATGCGAATAAACATGGATTAAACATTCACGTCAGAAACTGTACTTTAAAAATAACTACAACATAAGTGAATGTAGAATAATATTATTGAGATACGATCATTTTGTATGTTTTCTTCACGACTGAAATAAAATCATAACGTACCAGTCAATAGACTCCTGGGTTGACAATTTATTTTCTCGTATAATATTTCATAACTCTGGAGAAAAGTACTGACACTAGAGTGTTTTATGTAGAAAAAAAGTAAGATTAAGTTTAACTATACAGACATGATAACACATTTGCATAAGACTACACTGTACATGATGGAATAATAACTTAAATACGAAAATGCCAAGCACGCAGTGTTACGAAGTAACGTGAGACTCGGTTTCGAATGTTAAAAATAATGAAAATTTTACTGATAAATATGACTGCAACTGGTTTATTAAAATCAATATGTTACAAAATATATAAGTTTTAAGCTTTAGGTTTGACAAAGGAAGTGGTGACTATCTGATTTTATATTCTTCTTCTTCTTGGTCTTGAAGTTGGTTCTTATGACACAGTCTTCCATGATATGCCAGTGATAAGTATTAAGAGTACATGTACAATGAGTGTACGTAAAATATTTTTTCACTTAAATGTAAATGATAGATGAGCATAAAGTTTATTTTAGGTTACATTATCTTGATGTGAGAGTGCTGGAAACTAATCAAATATGCATAGCTATGAAATCTACATGGTTATGAAATGAAATGGTGCAGATAACTTTCGTAACAGAGCACCATATATGAGACCATCTGGCAAGATATAGTTTTTTTTTTTTTTTTTTTTTTTTTTTTAGGAAACTACGGGCTCGCTCTCGAAAGTAACGACTCAAATAAACATATGAATTCTTGCTGTAAGTTAAAATCTCAACAATATTGAGCTTGGTTTATGCCTATTCCGTAAGGAAGATTGAATTTAGTAAAGAATTTTCTGAAAATCACAAGTGTTGCGTGGTCTGGACTGCTGTACGTATGGTGCAATATGGGTGAGAGTTTTTATGAAGTATTAAGAATTAGCACTAACTTCATTGTATGGTAGCTGTCAATTGAATAAGGTAAAGAGATATGATGGTATAAAGGGCTGGAATTAACTTTTTTGATTGGAAATGTGTAAATTCGGTGTGGTTTAGTAGAACTACATGCCTGTAATAGTAATTTGGATTAGATAGTGACAGTGACGTTTTTCATTGCTGGAATGGTATTTCTTTATTACTTATAACGTGAGCTGGGTGCGCGCAGAGAGTTGATATCAAGTACGAGCATACACTGATTTGTGTGTGTGTGTGAATATGTGTGATCATGTGTTAACTTGCTCTGTTGAAGCGAAGTGTGTGTGTGTATGTAGATATGATCGAGTATGAACTTGCTCTGCTGGGTAAGTACATGTGTGAAGTTATATTCGTGTATGAACTCGCTCTGCACGTGAGTTTGTGTGTGAGTATAATAAAAGTCTGTATGATCGAGCTGATATAGGACAGAATTTATTATTGTTAGAAAATATTATCTTTGAAGATTAGTATTGTGTATCTAGGTAAAGTATGCCGTATATACTAGTATATTTACGAAACTGTTAGATATAATAAATTACATTTATTTCTTTTATAAGCTGAAACATTTTAGCATGGTATGTATAATTCGATATTATCCGAGTATTTATGAATGATAGTTTCTTTCAGGATAGTAGCAATAGTAGATAATGTTGATGTGCACGAGAAAAATTATTTGAGTACCTTAACTGACATAAGTAACTGATCGGACCTTCTGAATATGTTATATGTTCGTTAGGTTACGACTGAGTACCTTGACAGCATCAGAGTTTGCTCAGTGTGATGATTCTAAGTCATGCAATATCCAGTATTATGGAAAAATTAATATGACTGTTATTTATATAAACCAAGTGATATATATTATGTGTGTTTGTCTCGTAATGACAGGAATTCAGGTACAAAAATTGGATACATTCATAGTAATTATGTGACTTCGGAAATAAATGATCAAATGTTACATGGAGAATGATTTGGTTTGAAATATATTTCATTTGACTTTTACATGCGTTTTAATAGTATGTTCCAATGGAGTTTTGTGTGTATTGCCTGAATGAGTAATATGTCTGGTCTAGTACAAGTAAGTAATGAGGGTGCGTTTGTCTAGATGAAAATTGAGTTTAGTTTGATGGATGAGAACGAAATGTAGGTTTGTAGGACTTAGGAAAGTTTAGCGAATAATTATTATATGCTATGATTTGACTGACATAAATGTACTGGAGATGATATCGTATGTAGCATGTGTCAGCCATTGATATTTTGTATAAGAGGGACGGCTTTTATTTGTGTTTAGTTATATGGTTGAAAGGTGCAGTTTGTATTTATGTGGTATGGTTGTCCGATTTAACATTGTAAAAATGTGATGATATTTACTTAACGTAAAGTAATGAATAATTTACTATGTGACCTGCCTCGGTTAGTTAATGAATGCTGATATAATACTGAAGTGTATGTTATGTATGGATGATAAAATGCATTTAGAAGTATGGTTGTTTTGATGCATACAAATCTAAAATGATAAGCTGATTGTAGCTTTGACATATCTTGATAATTTAGTAGGGAAACGAATATTACAAGTGATGCTGGGTTAAGGTGCTAGGTATAGTAGTAGGTAAGTTAAAAACAAAAGTGTTGAACTTGTGATTTAGAAAAGTCATCGCAGGAAAAAATGTCTTATGCTGTATGGAATATAACGGTTTCGTATCAGTGGTCTATGTGTGCGACGATCATTTTAACACGGACAAGACTTTTGTTGAATCTGAAGACGAGTCAGCTAGAAAGACGAGTTTGGATTTCTAGTGTTGGTAAAAGACTGAGCTCAACATATGGGACTGTCAGAAAGCTTTCACCAGTTTATCGTATGTGCTCGACCATGAGTCATGATAAGCTTAATTTTTTACACTATATTAAACAGGATTTTTATCAAGAGGGATATTGGTTCGAACCTCCGTGGACGCATCAGAAAAAAATGCACCCTACTTGTTCAGAATTTAAAAAGAAATTCTACAGTGTATACGTTTTTCAAATCCGAGCAGCCGTTTGCAAAATATAGACTTGTAAAGTCATAAAGTTATATGTTTTATTATTCTCCACTACAGATATATACTGTAGCTGGCCTGAACTGTGTGAGTGACTCGAGTCGACACGTTCACGGCCGCCGGCACACTCCCCCCCCCCCCCCCCTTCCTAAGCCTACCTGACACCTTACCGGCCGTAGGTGTAGTGTGATCAGTCTCTGTCTCTGTCTTTCTCTCTCTCTCGGTCTCTCTAGCACACGTTTCCAGCAGTCTCCACGCGAATAAAGTAAATGTATTTTAATTCGCTCGATCTGATTTAATTTTAAAAAATGCGATGTTATTGAAAATAATCAAATATACGTGTATTATTTTTTAAAAATATTTTTTTTTTCACAATTGTTAACCTTGACGAATTAAATTGGAAACATATACTAGGACTTTGAATAAACAGAAAAGATGATTCAATCATATAATGCATTTATCTTCCAAAGTTTGGACTAGTTACACAAAATATACAAACAGTTATTTAAAACATGTATTAGTGGTTTTATTACATATTCGGTCTTATACACATGTGAAGACACCAACAATTATCAGCATTATAAATACGAACCAACTGGTGTTTACCACGTATACAAATGTATAGAAAGGTTACAAATATTGTTTAATCTTAGGAAAATAATTATGAATATTATTATTTTTTTTTTCTTATTTACACTACACCACACACAACAGACTTTAAATAAGTGTTATTTACAACAGGTAACCCTTTGGTAATAAAACATTTCTTCTGATTAAATTTGTATTGGTTTTTAAATTAATTTTTCTGTACATGCATACATACATTTGAATTTCAAAAAATGCGTGTCCCCGCCAACTACCTCTCTGAACTCATTTCATGACTGGTTGGGATGATGATGATGATTTAAGTAAATTGAAAGCTACAGAGTCTCTCTCGTTCAACATGAATTTTTACACGTATCATGGGTTATCATAAAACCAAAGTCTCAAGGCTTCTGAGTTACATTTAGAAACAAAAATAATTATTTTCTCACAGTAGCGAGGTTTATCAGTGAACATTTCAACAAGTTTACTGGATGTATCGCACTTAAACTTCTTATGTACATCGATACTTTTAATGGTGTTCGAGCACACACTACGTAACACAAACTTTTATCCATTTCCGATGTCAAACACTGAGCAATCTTCATTTAAGGTGTAACCCAAGACAATGAGTAATTGAGTGAATTGAAACCCACCTGAGTCCATGTTTCTTATACGTTTGCAGTCTATACAATTGTTATGATGTACGGCTCAGATGGTCCCAGGGGCTCGAAGTTGAAAACTTTTGTCGTCAGGTCATCGTCGCTGTCCGATATTGACACCTGCTTGATGGTGAATGTGTCTTGCGAACGAAAGCCTTGGATGTTACAGTACATGTTACTGCGTGCAATTTACTTGGGATAAACGTCACTACTCGGTCTCGCAGGAAGGCGTCTTTGGAGTACTGTAGTCACTAGACGTGATGCGGACTATAGTGGATGAAGTGCTGGTCGTTGACGAGCGTCGTAGCACCTTGCACCAACTCCTGCGATGTGGCGTGTCTGGAAGCGAAGTATGGCCCCGGAAACACTCCTTGCATGGAAAACCGTCGATAATGTCTTCGTCTTCTTTTAGATTATCTGGTAGGAACTTGTACACTGGTGGTACCTCGTGCGGTGCGTAGACGAGAAGAAATTCTTTTAGCAAGTACGGTAGCTCGTTCTCCCTGTCTAGCAATGTTAAAGATTTATACCTTCCAAATGCCACCATAGCAGATAATATTTTTGTCCGGCTGAACAGCGAGCATACATTTCATCTGAAGAGAAGTTAATACTGGCGAAGAACACACTAAGTTGACCTTTTTTATGGTATTTGACACTGGATGTTATGATTACAAAAGTAATTGGCGATATTTTTTAAAGTGTTCGATGGGTGTTAAAAGAAATTGTATAAATACGCATTAGAAAATGTACTGTACAATTGTACTGTATTAAGAATGTATAGCAATTTGCTTTTTAATAAATGAAGCTGGTGAATGGATGCTCATAAGTCATTTTCGATAAACAACACAAAGTTCGTTTGCACACACACTTGTACTCACTTCAGTCCAAGGATCAGTCTCTGCTAATGATGTAAATGTATGCCAAACGCCCGTACATCTCTCGTGGCATAGTAATGGGGTTTGGAGCTTCCCTCCAGTAATTCCGTGTTCGAACTCACGATTTTTGTAGTCATATTTTGTTTTGAAGATGAATTCAGAAGCTTCCTACATCATATCTTGCATCGATATGGGGAATGTCATTCTAGGCCTACAAAGACCTACAGCACACTCGTCGGTGTCACAGTCTCGTACTGTTAGCGAAACGACTGCTCCATCGTTGTATCTTCTCTCCATATGGAAATGTATGTCATTTTCACATCTTTCAACAACGTGTTTTACGAATGCTTCTTGGGTGTACGTAACTCCGTGTAACACTACATCGACAAAGTCGTATTCTTTCAAAGGGTTAAATGTGTCTGTCTGACTGGGGGTAAGTGTATGTACTTGCTGTGGCATCGGTCTTGAAGAAAGGTATACTTCGCACGAAAAATGTGAGCACTGTGAAGACCATTCAGGAAATCCACGTCTTTGCACAACATGTGTATGTCCGTTACATTTCTCTCTCCATTCGCACACTGTTTTGCTTCCTGTTCGACGAAGTGTGTATGTGAATGAGTTATGGCCACGAATTTCAGTCACTTTTTCACCATTTCGCTGTAGCAACAAGTACTGAGTCTGGACGAATATTAAAAACGTAACTTTCATCGTTGTCGCATGATAGTTCGTCTTGTACATAGTACCCTTCGTATGAATCGTAACACATTACCAAGTGAATATCGCCATCACAGAACTGAATTTGTAAAACTCCTTTAGCATTTTTAAAACATACTCTTCTGTAGCCCACCATTACGTCCGTGTACTGGAATGTGTCTTCTGATCTAAATGGAGTGTATGTAGCAATGGTACACTCACCCATTTCGATGTCTTCGTTACTGTAGTCGTCGGAAAGTTCCGAACTTGAAGGGCTCGGTGGTGACATGAAGTTGCTTGTAGAGTTCACTGGTGGAAGATGGTACATGTTTCTTTTGGTCTGTAGGTTCTGATGAGTCCAATAAATTTTCGCTTTTCCCTGGTTCTTGACTTTCTCGATACTTGTGTTCTGTGACGGTGACCTTCTTCACATCAGTTGTAGACCACCGGAACTCTGCGTGTGGCTGCCAATGAAGAACGGATCAACTCTTCTCTTCCAGCTCTAATGCAGAACAATTACGACACAGTTGGAACAAAATGCCGGCGCGGTAGAACAGTACGTTAACTATACGCACTTCGTCGTGTCTTACTGGTTTGCAGATGTACGGGTGCACATGAACGGTTAAACTTTTAACTACAAATGAACAAACCACGATATGAACTGAACTCAGAGAGGTAGACGACAGAGACTGATCGTTCCCTTCTGTTACGAGGGTTTATAAAAGTGTAGAAATATGGGAAAGAGGAGAGACAAGTGACCATTAGAATGTGAGAGAAGAGGGTCTACCGACCAATCATATGAATGATTAAAAGGGGAGGGGGCATATAAGGTGTGATGAGAGGAGAAGGGATACTAATAAAATGTAAGTACACATAAATTTATTTATGTGATTGTGGGGTATATGTTAAGATATAAAATTGAGGCATGGAGGGGGGAAATCGTATGTAATTTGCTAGCTTATTTGGGCTAAGGAGAAGGACAGTGTATAAAGGTAAATGTATTCTAACGAGAAGGGGATGGTAGCTTGTGATTGGATACAGTAAGAGAAATAATGTTATGTGGGGAAAGAGGGCTAGCTTCTTATTGGCTAGTGGAAATGGGGGTGAGGGAAATGGCACATAAAGTAAAAGGGGAAATAAAATAATTTCTTGGAAAGTGAAGGGAGGGAGTGGGGTGGAGGGGGTAGTAGCTTGGGCGGGTAATAACATGAACATCAGTGAGAGGGAAAAGTAGGGGAAGGAGGGGGGGAAATTCATCACGTGACTAACAACCAATTAAAATAAAGGAATGGGTCGTGGTAGGAGGAGGGGGGATAAGTCAATATATACATGTAAAAAGTGGTGGGGGGCGTCAGTGTGTCGATGGAGCTCGTCCGGGTAAGACGTGTCGGTAGTTGATTTAATTAAATAATTTTTATATAAAAAGTTTTTTATTAAATAGTTTATTTATTAAAAAGTTTTTTACTAAAAATAATTTTAGTAAAAATATTGTATTTATTAAATACCTGCGGGGTTATAATGGAATTTAAAATCGAAATTTTTTTGGAATAAACACCAAGATGGCGGCCGGAAACAAGATGGCGTGCGGAAACAAGATGGACGTAATGTATTTTTCGGAATTTTTTGAAATTTTTAATTTTTTTTTTTTTTGAAAATTTAAAATTTTTTGAAATTTTTGAAATTTTTGGTAATTTGACACTCAAGGTCAAGGTCACGGTTAAAGGTCAAGGTCATCCAACATGGCGGCTGGGGCCGTGACGTCACAACATGGCGGTCAAATCCTCACTCGGCAGAAATCCTCACATCGAATCCTGCACCAGAACCGCCATAATCATACTACTTTCATAGTGTGACAACAACAAGAGCACAAAATATATCTAAGCAATGCGCTATATACATAACTGCTGCATCCGGCAGGGAGTTACGGCCCTTGCACACGAGCGACTTTATGTCGCGTGTCTGAGCGACAGACAGTCGCGGATTCAGGCGACAGACGCTTACCCTTGCACACGAGCGACACTCTCTGTCGGCGCCACAGGACACATCAGTATGAAAAAGGATTTGGTAGAGCTCGCATGTGTTTCTGTGCTCGTTGCCCGATAAATTCAAGAAATAAGGGAGGGGGAGACAGATTTCGGTACATCCACTTGTTAATCAGCTGCTGCTTAAAGGACAGTTTCACAAGATATATCAAGATGTGAGATGTGACGAATCTAATTATTTTAACTACTTTAGAATTTTCATACGCTAATTTGGTGGTTTATATGTATTGGTTGGTCAAATAATTACATACTAGACAACTAATATGTGTAAACCAGTTACTCCAGAGGAAAGATTGACAGTTACAATCAGGTACGACTAGTGAGCTATTTCTGACAATCATTTAATTTGTCGCAAATATTTACTCTTTATTTATTGATAGGATATAATATTGAATAATTTAATAATAACAACATGAATACCCTGTCCCGCTGATTTTGTAAGACAAATTACAGTAATGAACTATGAATATCACTATGTTTATTATAATAAAAAAATTAAATTCAAATAACATTCATATGGCAAAATGTACTGTACTTATGCAATAACGAAACTGACTACTCTCCACTAATGTCCAAAAGATCTGAGTACTCGCTACCAATGAAGGATTCCACTGACAAAGGTTATATGGCAGATATTACAGTGTTAGCTGGCCAATTAGAGCATGATTGTTGTAACTGCTGTGGCGTATAGTTCACAGAGTAGCTTCTTGGCAGTTGCTGGGGTATGTCAACTGTATTTAAGAACGGCTGACACTGATGTTGGCCCTTCCTTTTACGAATGTCTTCCTGAACTCTTTTGACTGTATTCATAATTTCAACTCGAACTGTAAGCTTGACATATTCGTCGAAACTCTTTAGACTTGGTAATAGTAAAAACTGTTTGTCGTAATCGATTTCACCTTCCTGCATAACTTTTTTTTCAAGTAGGTGTAAGAGATTCTTTTCAAAATAACTATCAGGAGATTTTTTAACGGTTTTTTTCGGTCTCGTTTCGGTTTGCTTTGGAGGTTGAATGTCTGTTTCGGTGTTGGTTTGCACTTAATTTTTCTCAGCAGGGTTTCTTGCAATTTGTTGTAAAGATGAGGTTGTCTGGCGCTGTTTAACACACGGGAGTAGAAACATTAGTTGTTCAAGGTATACATATTTACGTCTTTTCCTATTTGCGCCAGATCCGGAAGGAGTATTTCTTTGTGCAGCAATTTCCCTTCGGAAACAATCTCTTAAAGATTTCCAGCGTTTTTGGATCTCCTTACCTGTAACAAGTGATATTAATACGTTAATCTGACAACATTATTGTATTTGGTTTCAGATACCTGGCTACCTGGGTGCGTCCAAACGTTAGTTTCACGTTTATGCATACGAATTGTAGTTTTTAGAATGTGGTTTATAGTTTATGGTTGTTTGTGTTCAAAGCTGTATACCTGAGAAACAAATCTATACTTTTATGTTGATACTTATATTTATATTTGTTTTTGTGTATTCCACCTGGTTCAATGTCATTACTCGTAAATTTTTAATTATTCGCTGTTTGCATCAGAATCCAAGAATGTGTATTGATTCCTCATTACTTCTATGAGTTGAAATAAATTATATATATATATATATATATATATATATATATATATATATATATATATATATATATATAGCACAAAAATTCAAGCGTATTTTTTTGTATACCGTTGCAATACACACTGCTGAGTTTTTGACTTATCTGGTCAATAGTAATTGTTAATTAAAGCTTTTCGTGTTGAATAATTAATATTATCTATATATATAAAAATGAAAGGTGACTGATTGACTGACTGACTGACTGACTGACTGACTGACATATCAAACTGCAGCCCAAACCACTGGACCTAGAATCGTGAAATTTTTTGTGAGGGTTCCCTTCAGGTCGTAGGCGAGCACTAAGAAGGGATTTTTCGAAATTCGACCTCTAAGGGGGTGAAAAGGGGTGAAATGTGTTTCCGAAGAAACGTCGATAGAGCTCGAACCCGACGGCCTATCATC
>PNEQ01111681.1:0-17278 GCA_003012365.1 Medauroidea extradentata
GACTCTAAGGGGAAGTCAAAGCCCATGCGACTAGTTGTTAACCCACAGACGTGGCTATGTAACTGAGTTTAACTTTGTAGTGCGGATATACTCAGTCTTTTAGAAGTTACATTAACGATTTCAAGTTTCTCAGGATTAAGGAGTTGATTACCATACAGCTTTACCAGTACGAACTTTGTCAGTTATTTGAGAGGGGCCCGCAGCGACATAGTTGAGTCGCTAGCAGTACAAGAGTTGGAAGTTATGTAGATGTTATAGCTCTCCTCGGGGTCAAAGAGTAGATTGCCAAGTACTCACTGCCACTAGCAAGGTCTCAGTTCTCATTCTTGTTACAGTATGTGCCATGTTTAGTATCTCATGTTGAAACGGCCCGAAGCGCCTAGTCTGGTATTGAAGAGTATGTCTTGTAGTATCTCAAGTTGAAATGGCCCGAAGCACCTTGTCTAGTTCCTATGTCTCATTGTAGCTTAAGCCTTTGTATCTCATGTTGCAAACTTTATTGTATCTTGTGTAGAACCATTGTGGAGCTTTGTATAAAATTGGGACAGACCCCAAACATTGATCACCAATCCTGTGTACTATGTCCATACAGATGTATAACTTGTATCAAGTGTCGTGTTCTGTTGTGAATATACACATTCCTTGAAACCTAATTTAATTGGTCTTCTCCTTTATTGAAACCTACTTGTACACCTGTGATAGTCAATCTAAGGCGAGTGACCTATGCCTTTCCCCCTTTATTTATGTGAAGATTCACCTTCTCTGTGCTATCATTACTAGGGCTTTTCCTGTTGACTTACTTGGTAGTCACTCGCTGGGTCAAGATTAGCTCTAACTCGAGAAGGATTACCAGAATACTCATGCTCTATATCTTAATATCCTTCTTGAGACTTATATTGCTCTGAAGCAATTACGCAGCCAGTATAAACCCAATAGCCACAGAGAAAGGGCATCAGGTTGCAGATACATCTGCACGGCAAGTGGCTGAAGCTGGCATGTCTTTTATTGTTGCTACACATGATAGATCCACTATGCTACCATCTTTACATGAAGAATGTCAAGAAAGTCTCTACAAGATAACATCAATCTAGCAACTTTGCCTCTAACTTCATCAGCAACACAACAACACTGTCTGCAAGTTTATCACCAAGTCCTGCAATGATAGGGATTGATTTGGCACCTAGTGAGAGGATGGAAGATGCGTCAAGGTTCCCCTCTTATTCAGTTGAATGATACGAGAACCAGCACCTGTAGAGCTGTATGTATTTAGCATCTTAGCGTTCTAAATCTGGCTGAACGGAACTGTGCATGCTGCAGAAGTGATCTCAATTGCTCAATGGTGTGTGGGTTCTGTGTGGATGAATCGTGTCAGCATAACCAGTGACGAGGATGAGGACCAAGAGGAATCACCAGTTCCAGATGATCCTTATGACAATTTTCATTGGACCTAGTCCAGCACAAATAACGAAAAGATGATAAAATAACATTATATTTAAGAAACACAAAAGTGCATACATAAAATGTGTATTACAATTGTTTTTTTTGTAAAATATAGTGCACTTACTGAACTTATTAATTTAATCATACTTTTGATTTTGAGGTATTACAGGTGCAGAATTTATGTTTAAAGATTTAGGAGAAGCAAAAAGACAATGAGTGATGTAGAGTCTATTTTCAGCAGGAAATGCAAAGCCAAATGCAGATGGATTGATGTTCCTATAATAACACTACAGATGTAGGGCTATGTTGAATGAGTTGCAACAAGTTCACTCTGTCAGTTTACTATTTCCAATTGTGTGAATACTCATATGAATTCCAGCAACATAGCTGCCAACCTCAAGGATACAGAAATAGTACAATGTTCAAAATTAGTAAAATTGTGCGTAAATAAGTCGTGGCACTTCATGTGTTGTGTGTATATTAATGCCATCAAACTAAAACACCTTAGCTATTTTTAAATAAAATACTACACTGTGAACATGTCAACATTTTGTATGCAAAATAAATTTAGAACAAGCCGAATAATTAATAAAATTAGCTACAATTTTGACTACTATTCATATGTTGTGTTCCTGGCTAAAATTACATACCTACCTATGGCTATTACTTACAAAGAAAACAAAAACATGGAAATTACTGAACATATTTTCTGTAGGCTTACTTCGTTGTACCATCATAAAGACTATTCTAATTTTAATATTCATACAAATCTAAACAAACCTAGTATAGGTAGTTTTGGTTTCTGCAAGTTTACAAACTTTACCGAATTTAATACACCAATACATAGGCCCCTTCATCAAGATTTCTGGTAACACAGCTTCCAAATTCTCTTTCACAGTTCCATAAATGCACGAAAAATTCTTACAGAGTGCAAATTAGATAACTTAATCACACTTGGCCCATCTAAACCACAACTCTCCGACGCTGCAAATATTGTGGATTTGGAAAATAAATCCTACATCGTTGAACGTGCAGGTGTGAGAAATCTCTTATACAATATTAATACCACATTCTTTAAATTTTTGAACAGTTTTTAACATCCTCACGGTTTGGCAATTACTGTATTTAAAAATGTAGGCCTAATTGTAAAAACCGCAAAGTTGTATTTCCCAAACGTGAAACTTGCAATATTCCTACGTTTCACGACTATTAAATATGCGACGTCGATACAAGTACCGGGACTAAAATACGTCGCCGCAATAAGCTTGGCAAAAAAAAACATGTTTACAAACACTACGCAACTACGACGTGCGCTTCCATATTTGCTGGGAAAATAAGAATTAAACGATAGTTTCTTTCAGTTCACAAGACTTGATGCGTGTTCTTGAGCAATTACTACACGGAAAGGATAAACTGGAAAAACACTTCAAATTAAAACAGTCTCGTGACTTTTGTTTGCACGAGTCACGACGGCCATTTTGCCAGGAAGACAACTACAATCGATCGGGTGTGTTCGGCAATGTTCGACGTACGTTCGTACGATACGTGAATAATACAGTATTCTGTAGTGAATAATAATGTACAACGACCATAAATGAAGCACGCTATTTCCCGAAACTACGGTAGTACAGTTTTCTTTATTAAACGACACTGTAAGTCAGATCTATATACCACATGTTCAGTACCGTAATTACAGGACTTCAGTAGGCCTACCAGATTTCTTAATACGAATTAACCAAACGGGAAAAAAATTTTAAAAGCTCGAAAATCATTGATATATTCTGAAAGGTAATTTAATCAGACACTTACAAACCAAATTAGCTATCTAGGAAATCTGTTTTATGACTTTGACCAAAAATTCAACATTGCCAACTTATTTTTAAAAATGGCAGGAAGCCAGAAGCAGTATATTTTGGGACTTTAGGATGTTGTTCAGGAGGGTGTCTAGAAAATATCCTCTAGTTTTCAGCTTGGTTTTTTTGTGTCAGGGTCAAACTTAATTTCCTTTTGCTACTAGGCTATTTCTCCACATCGCCCACAACTAGCACCAAAAGTAATTGTCCATTATAGTTCATATTCTTACACTGACATTTGTCGATTAGAGAAAAATTATTTTATTTTTCTGGATTTAATAACATACACAGTCAAAACAATTAACCTGATGCATAAATGTTTGGACAGTACATTTCATAAAATGTGCCTTGCCTTTCACAACACCGGAAAGGACGATCGCAGAGACTTTTTCTGCACCATGGCTACGTAAATTTTTAAAATAAATTACTAGACATTCGTGTATTATATATTCCCAGAACTATTAATTTTTACGCAACACATTGGTTGTGATACAGTTTCCTTGCGACCACTTATACATGTAATATTGTATGAGTTTTGGTTAAGTACATCATAAAATGATATTTTTGTCTGGTTGGATGCCTGTACACGCTGTGGTAGCATTATCTGTTAGTTATCTGGTGAACAGTTGTACACTAGTGCTATCTATCAATGCTGTATGTGACTTCCTTTTATGTCAGTGTACAATAATTTGTACTTTTTCTAACAGTTAACTTTATACCAAATGTCAAGGGATTGATTAGCCAACACGTTAGTTACTATCGAAGTTATATAAAAAAGCTAAATTAATCAACACATCTGGTTTTTTCTTCTCAATCTGGTGAATTATTAAACATGGGCACTGTGCCGGCTACCAATACATACCTATTACTTGTGCAGCAGTGTGTTAGAATCTGTTTTGGTGACAACCGTATATCTTAGCTACCAACTTCATGTAAATTTTTTTCTGAAGACTTCTATCGGTGTAAATTATTTTATTTTTAATGCAGTGTATAGTTTTCTAAACACAAAAAGGAAAATAAAATAATTAACTAAATAAAAATAATAAACCTGACTCTGAACTTGCAAGAAGGCACTCGTAAACCCAGTTTTCTAATTTTTTGGGACAAAAGTCAGTTGTATCTACTGTTTAAAGGTGTGCTCTTAGTCGGAAGACTTCTATTGACATAAATTTTTATTTCTACTATTACCTGCTTATTTTTCCATTAAACACTACAGAAGTACGACAATACTCTTGCAAGAAGGCACACGGTTCTCTGATTTTTTTTTGGGGACAAGGGTTGGTTATATCTGCTGTTAAGAGGTATCCTTTTGATCGGCTACTGATGTCAAATTATATTTCAATTATTATGTTTGCTATTTTCCTGCAAAATGCTACAAAAATCCAAGGCCTGACCAATGGCACTTTGCCTAAAAAATACAGTTTTAAAATTTGACGATGGAACGAGGGGTAAAATAGGCCCCAATAAATTTTACGAATGTGATGAATGGAACAGTGAGTATCCGTAATATCAATGGGCTACTGTTACGAGACTGCCTTTCCAGCAGACAATAATAATTGTGTTGAAATACACATTTTGCAAGATAAAAATTATCAACTTTACTGTATCGTTTTTTTCATTAGGTCATTCCAAATGAAGTGGTCCAATGTAAAATAAAAAGTCTTGCTTTACAATTTTAAAAATCCAAACATTTATGCTGTACCAGCGTAATTATTTTAATACTTCAAAAATATTATTTTAATTTTATTTTTGGTGGCCACAGTAGTTGGATTCAATATGGCATAATTTGCAATTTTTACTAAAGAAACCGACTAGTTTATTTTTTTTAGCACTAAAAACAAAACTGGAAAACATTAGTTTCATAAGAAATGTGCTACAAAATTAATTTCATACAATTTTCACATAAATACACTTAAAGTCGAAATTTCACCCCAAAAGTATGGTTTTATTGTAAGGAATTCCTTATTTACATACATATTTTTTTTTAAAAAGGTGCAGGATTTTCAAGCCTTTCTTTTTTACAAAATCTGTGTAACTAGGTGTGTATACCTAATATTATTGTTGAGTCTAGCCCCACTGTGTATAAGAAAATAAAACAATGTAACATTTCATTTAACGCCTAATACAATCTAGCATATTTAGAGTAAGTAAGGTGGTACTTCAGTAATTTTGTCAAATGTTTGCATACCTTCCTTTAATTGGCTGTACAAAAAACTCTCATCTTCACTGGTGTTCTTTGCTTGCAATTTTGCACTAGCCATTATTTCACGTAACTCCTCACACTCCTTGATACAAGAAGTATGTGCCTCCGACACAAGTGAAAGCTTCAACTGAAGAGATTCTTTCTCAATCTTGTACTCGTATGTTTCATCACTTGCAATCTTCAACTGGTTCATGCAGTCTTTCAACTGTAACAAAAAGTGGAACAATAAAGAATGAGGAACAGCCCCTAAAACCAATTGCCACAACACATTTACATGATACATTTAAAAGCATGCTTGGACCAGAAACCATTTATAATGCTGGTGATGAGTTAGGAAACAATTCTGATCCAAGTTACGGTGAGCCTACGATATACTAGGAGTGACTGGTCATTTACATTTACGAGTCCATAGTAACTAGTATGTATAACACATATAAAGTCTTAACTAAACCTTGAACTTAAGAAGCATTACACAATGTAAACCTGAATGTTGCAGTAAGTATAATGCACACTACCACTAACTAGGCTCCAGCTCATGTTTGTTGCAGACACGAGGGTTACTATACATGACAGCAAGAAACACAACACAGTCTCTCCAAATTGCCTATTTTTACACTCTTGCATGCAGGGTTTCGTAGTGGTTCATATACTTCTTGTAGGAGCACTACATCAGGCTGTTGGCATACACAGCGTGATCTATGCAGCATTTCATATAGAACTAATAACACGAAGCAAACCTGGAGAGTGGAAGAGAGAGGATAAAGAAGATACCCAGGCAGATAAGAATTCCTGTGACTAACTATAACAATATAATTGTATTATGTATAAGGCCTGGCTTACATTTATACAACTGAACCACACTCCAAGCCCAGCATTTATAACTGCTATACCAGTGACCCTGTATGAAGGGATGTGCCCACTCAGGCACGGAAGGCTGGACACACACACGCCCTGTTCAGTTAAAACAGGCAAGCAGAGCAAAGGCTGTGAATCCACGGCCGTACAAATACACACAATACATAAAAGACAACACAAGTGAAGGTGAATCTATGAACACACAACATGTGAATCAGCGACGTCAAATGTATTGGCATTTTGAAATTTATAGGATTGAACCCACAAGCCCAAAGATACATACCAAAACGCAAATGAAAGTTACAATAAATAGAGACCTGCAGCAAAGATACATTTACTTTAATATAACAAAATTACTACAAAAAAAACCTGACTGATCCACTTGCCACATTGATGCTCAGCTGGCACATAATTAATTAGAAAAAGAGAGAAAGGTAACACAAACAAAGAAAGCTAAATGAAAATGAAACTAATATCAACCAAACCAAACTAGGGTAAACACGCGATTTACCGAACCGTAGAAAACACCGGAATGCACGACCCTATTCAAAGAAAGTTAACTTACTAATCTGACATATGCCGACGGAGCGTCGAGGTAGTGAATAGCAGGCAACCTTGCTTGGCGGGCGTAGGACACAGAGTCCCGGAGCACATGACGGCATAAGGCCAGGTAGAGCAGGGGAGTAGGGGTGGGAGAGGGACTAGAGAGGAGGGAGGCGACGAAGATAGCAGACGGGACCCGAACATTCACGAAGATCAGCGAGGGGTTCTTGTAAGGCCATACTGTCCCAGCACAGGGGACAAAGGGGTGGGGGATCCAGAATGTAACTGCTGGGAAGCATACATAGCAAATTCAATCAATATTTTAATTCTTTTCTTTATTCTCCTAAGTGCTTTTACCATATTAGAGGCTGAACATGAAGGAATAGAACAGTGTTATTTACTCAAACTTCTATACATTACAGCACAATTATTATATGTTATCGGGTTAGTAAATTACTGAAAATAACATATCACATTTCGACACTTTTCACTCTTAATCTTAAAATTTCCTATTCTGTATAAATTTAAAGTAGCAAAATAATGATAAGCTCACTAAAAAAAAATATTTCAATATAAATCTTTGTGTCTCAACACCTAAATAAAAAACTACAGCTAACATGTTATGAGTTTTCAATCAAATAATGTCACAATTTAGTTACTAATTAAAAATATTTTTTATAAAAAAAGGAAGTCTGTAATTATGAGTCACAACATTATTACATGTATCAACTGAACTAGATGTATGCCCCGATCATGTTTATTCCTAAATAATTTTAAAATCTTAGGCTCTTTGAGAAACCTTACACATTTATCACACTATTCTACTTGTCCGTCAATAGCTAGCATTTTTCTGTCTTTGGAAATTGTGGGTTTAAAGCATGCAGACATCACACACTCTTACATGTAACCATTCAGAATTACCTCGTAATATATCATTTGGTTGTCAGCAGTCGACAGTCCTGACTTATTAACTCTTAAAAAACCTAAACCCCATTTACATAGAAGAAAAACTTACACATAACACTTCGTCCCTCCACCCTACATCCCTGCCGACCGACTTCTCTCCTCCACACGCTCTCTCACACACACCAAAACCCCACCACTGCATTTCCAGTCCTTGGTAGTTTCGCCAATGAGAGAGAGGCATCTCTAGAACAGCCCAGCCTATCAAAGACAGAAGTCGTCCACCATTGCAGCTTATATTACTGCATAAATAATTACAATAGTTAATTTAGAATCAACAGTAATTTTCTATTCTTTCACCAAGTGTACTGCTTGAATTAATTATGCTAAAACAAATAACATTTATCTTTTATTTATTATGTGAGGCTTACTACTACAGGTTGGCTCTTTCCCCTCCCCCCACTAGTTAGGCGAGTCCAATTCAGTATAATTCATTATAAGGCAAACTTTTAAGTACAAACAAGTCTATTTAGGCCTACCATCTATCCTTCCATCACTCTGAGAGTGCTTTTCCTTTGTTTCTTTTCAGCCATGTAGAAATAAGCATGTATCCTTTATTGCCATTCTTCTTAAAGTGTGTATTATTGCCACCCACTGTAGGGTTTTCATTTGATTTCGGAACAATGATCTTCTGCAAAGTAAACAATGACAACCAACTAGGGCTCTATAAAGACTAAATATATTCATCTGGCATCTTTAGTCGGACCGCAGCCCAGGCGAATACTCTCTTCAGGCGCGCAACAAATGCTCAAAACTCATCTATCGAAAACCATTCATCCAAAAGACTTCCATTTTTTTACAACATAATAACAGAATATCCTGCCAATTATGTACGCCGTTACTTTTCCTTCCATACGTAATATAATTGTTTACAAATTATTTAAACAATTTCCTGTGCACCGACCACAGGAAAATGTGTAGCATAGCAGGGTTATTTTTTTTTTTTTTGTATTTTGTTTTATTTAAGGTATTCTTAAGCACGTACTGTAATTTCTTATTTGGTAGTATTTTAACTAATTATTTCCTTTTAAGTGGTCTCGGTTTTGGAAGAAGGTATGGAAATGCAGTTGCGAGTTGTAGAGTAATTTATAATTCAGGTAGGGTATAATTAAAATGATATGACTAGTTGGCCTTGGGAAAGGGTAACAGTTACTTTGTGGCAAGTTCTGGTTTAAACTGGTAATTTTTTGCGTTGTTACGGTGCTCTACGCAGCTGTTTGTTCGTCAGGCTCTAGGGGGTCGGTGGTATTCTGGTCACACGACGTAAGGCCACCAATAAGCGCCTGGCCTGGGGTGGCGTGTGTGACCCTTTATAGAGAGTTTTGCCTCCGCCATTTGAACTAATATACACGACACCAGCAAGTGTGGTGGCATCAAGGGGCTTCGGCCCCAATCTATTATGAAATAGTTCAGGAGTGGCAAATTTAATGTGTGGGCAGCACCTTGGTCTTATTTCTTCATTAATTCGTTTTCGGAGACCCTTATGGATGGACTCTCCAGCCAAATGTTTCCGCTGAAATGTGTAGGACATGAGGAGCAATATCTTTTCTCCTCGCAGACTTGTGCTGTGTTTTTAAACTGACCACTTCAGTAAACAACAATAGATGGAAATTATGATTTCCGTGTAACAAAGTTGAATAAAAGTAAATTTTTTTTTGGTAATGTAAGTATATTTTATGGTTGGAACACACCTGAGTCAATTCCTGGAAAAGTGTAAATTTTCACGATAAGCTACAGTGATGCAGATGAAGATTGGAGTGATTGCAGAGGGTCAGGAGACCTCTTTACCTTCTCCAAACTCAACTACTATAGTAGGCAGTTAAGATGGCTTCTAAGCTCCCTAGTGCTGTTATTAGGATGGGAGAGCGAAGGGAAACTGATATCCTACTATCCGGGGCCACCTGTCAGGTTGATATTAGCAGGGCAGATAACATTCTGCGCGTTCCGTCATACACTACATAAGTGTAACATATTTGTGAGTTGCAGCAGTTGTGCTAAGGAATACGTACATACCTCTCAGAATATACGAAAAATATTATAAGTTGCTACGTTTTACTTCTGTCCGTAAACATACTCAAGGTTTCGGAAAAAAAAACTATTCAGGCAACCAAAATTAACAGAAATGTTGTATTAAAGCAAACCTGAAAATGAAATGTATTTATCCTACCACAGAATAATAGTCAGAGAATATAAATCAGACTAATTGACAATATCACTACGCCTACAGTATATGCTTCGACACACTTCGTCAATATATTTCTTTAATTCTACATCAAAGGGCAGGGTAAAAAGATGTACAATGTGTGTGTTCATAATAATACTTGGCTATAGAAAAGGCCTGCAGCATACAATACCACACATAAAGATACAACTAAAAAAAAAATAAAAATTAAAAACAAGCATTTTAATTTTAAAAATTTTAAATTGTAAACTTAAAAAATAATAATAGCAAAAAATTTACAGGAATATTCTACTTTCAGAATAACCAGTGTCATGGTAATAATAAATTTTCTTTTCAAAAATCATATATATACGTAGTATACATATTCAAAAGTATACATATAAATATCTATATATCAAAACTTAGCTATCTACAGACACATACATTATAATCATGAGTTACCAAGAGAGTGGTTGTTCTGAACCTACAATATACCTACTATATACCATTATATATTTATATATATGACAAATGTAACTTAAATTTATTTGTTACTTTTTAGTTCACATTTTTTTAAAACAAACTTATTTTTTACTTAAGTTTTTTTTTTCTCTTTTTAGTCTCATATCTCTGGAACTTATTTATTGGTTTGTCGGACTACTTTATACAAGTCATACCTATTTAAAGGGCCACAGTGGCCAAGTGGTCAGACTTCTCGCCTCTCCTAACAAGGCAATCCGGGTTCGATTCCCAGTGGGGCCGGTCCCCGGATTTTTGCAAATGGGAATCGTGCCAGACAATGCCGCTGGTCGGCGGGTTTTCTCAGAGTTCTTCCGTTTCCCCTGTCCCTTCATTTTGGCGCTGTTCCAAACTCATCTCATGTCACCTCCCACAAGGGCTGAAGAACTATGTAAGCGCTGATCAAAATATCTTCATTCATTTAGTCATTGCAATTTAAATAAGAGAAAAACATAATTTTACGTTTTAGTTCACATAATTTTAATACCATATATGTGTAATGTAACCCATAATATTGAATTGTCACCGAACTTACATAAGTATGCCAAATTTAAGCTTAATCAGATACAAACAAATTGTTAAAAACGGTTCGCAAATTTTGAAACGGTCAACTTACTTAAATATGAACATTGCAAGTTACACAAAAGCTTGTAATAATAAAAACGCATAGTTTCAACTAACTTACTTGACACAATTCAATTAGATTTATTTTGTTGAATATACCATAACGCAGAGGTGAACACACAAAAAATAGTAAACAGTGTAATAATTGCGAATGAAAATTAACGTTCTTTCTTTCGAAAAATAAATAATAAACTCAATATATTTGATAAAAAATAATTTTAACAGTGGGAAAATGTTATTTCTAAATCTATAAGAATTAATAATATTATTTTCTTTTACGTTAACTGCATGTTTTTATCATAATTTGAAAAACTAACTTCAAAAATCAAAATTATTTACAGTTGAAACTTTCCTGTTTTTCACAAGTTTGTTATAATGTTTTAGAAAAACAACTTTTGACCAAATATAAAAAATTTTAATACTTGAAAATGAATTTAACCTTTGCTACAGTTTTTGAACCCAGCTTTTTAATTGTCTACAACACTGCGAAAAGAAGACATAAGAAAACAATTATGATAAATTTTTAATGAATCTGACTTTATAAGGTGAAATAGGGTCAAGAATATATTCACTGAATGCAAATCAAGAATTTAAAACCATCTACGCTATCATTATTTTAACTGAAGTAATTACAGACTTTATATAAGTCACTACACACAATAAAAAAAAGAAAGGGTTCTCCCGCTGAAAGGTTTTTCCTTAGAATTGAATTTGGTAGCCCGCACAAATAAACCGATAAATAAATTAATAAATAAATATTTTAAAAAAACATTCTTTCCAACCAGGTTATGTAAGCTACTAACAAAGGATTTTCTTAATGTCACTATAGATGTAGGAAAATCTATTGTTAGGCTTTATTTTTTAATTCAGTAATGGTGCAAAATATGTTAACTTTATTCAAACAATAAATTATACATTTCTCCTGAAAAACAAAACTCCTAAATTCTGAACTACATAAGGAGCTGCAGCTGCCGAGCGCTTGCTTTACACATAGGCGATCCGAGTTCTAGCCTTGGTATTTGATGTCCGGATTTACGCATACAGGATCGTATCAGACGATGTCGCAGTTTGGCGGGTATTCCCATTTTCCCCACCCTTGCATTCCGGCACTTCTCGATATTTACCTCATTCACCCTCATAGACACTGAATGTCTTTGAAGATAATATCCTTCAGTTTCACAATAAACAAAATAACAGATTATTAAATACTTTATACTGATATTTCCAGTACATGATTTTTCCTGAAGTGGTTAGTGGCTAACAAGGTAGTTCTTTGCTGACTTGACGAATCCTGACTGCAGATCTTTCACTGACACCCGTGTAATTTGCTGCTCTCGCTGGTTGCTCTCTTAGTGGCTCAAGTATTTACCTGTCGTTTCTTCGTCACAACACTGAATAACAGTTTTTATTATTTGCCAATCTCTGCTATGCTTTTCCTTCTCGCACCTCTGCAGGCTACCACCTTCACCTTACATTGTCAGGTATACACTGAGGGTCGATATTTTCCTAACAGCTACTACATGGCTGTCGACTGTGTGACGCCTCATCCCCTCTTCTTCCCCTGTCCCAATGTCCCCGCACCTCTGCGCTGTGTGAAGCCAAGATAACTGCAAACTATAGTACAAGATGGTCCAGAAGGGCTGACACGTAGCATTTGTCGCTGAAACGTAGGCCAAGCAGTTGTAGCATTGGGCGCTGGCAACATGTGACCAGTAACTACAAGGGATCTGAGCTGTTCCAGACGAGTAAGTACGACAGAAAACGTAGCTGCAGGTCGACGGGATGTTTAAACGCCCTGAGACAGAATCTGTGGCATACCTGTCCTCCTAGACTGATGCACTAGCTCGATGATAGCCCAGCCAAAAAGGCAAGTTTAAAAGCTGGTACAGGTCTCCCAACCTGTAGTCAAGTACTCCAGAGTTTATTGGCAGTCTAATGTAGGTTATGTTGCATTGTAGGCCAAATTTGGAATTTCCACAGACTGGTTAATTTAGAATGGTTAGTCCGAAATGATGTAATTCAATAATCCGAAAAATTTCTGGTTTATTAAGATTTTAATTTACATGGCATTAATCACACTGTTCCAGTCTTAGCACGGTGGATTCAGTTCACAGAAAATTATAAGTAAAAATGCATAATGACTACATCAGAAGATTAGACATGACATTGTCAGAAAATTTGGCACACGGTGAACACACACAAGGCGAAGAAGAGTAAGAAGCCGTACTGGCTCTCCTCACCTAACGGCCTACACTTACGTGTGAAAATAAATTTTGTAGAGTAGAAAGGTGTCCGGTGCTACCCGTACATGTTAAATTTGTTACTCTGAACTTTATTTCATGTAAAAATTTGGGCCATAGCCCCATGCGCATCCTATCCGGCTAGCGTCACTAATTCAATTAACAGGGGGGAGGCTAAACTTTCCAGGAAAAGGGAGAACGGATGCCACACGCCATGCTCTCATTGGATGGTTCTCGGTGGCTTGACCGTCATTTGTTCCATTACCTAGAACACTCAAGGACAAGACTAAAAACTACGCAATAACGGCATACAGTGCCAAAACTCCCGCGGAAACACCAGAAAAGAAGAAAAACAAAGCTACTGCCTCCTACCAAGGCCACCTGGCCAAAACAACAAACATTATCCGTATCTGAAATCTAGAACATACTGTAATAAAAGAACTGTGCCTTTACTCTTCCTTTCTGGAACCAAATCCACTGAAATAAATGTTAAAATTATAATATTATATTATATAAAATACTAATACACCAATAATTAAAAACCCCTTGTCCTGCAATGCTACATTACCTATGAGTTCATACATTAGAACTACTGAACAATACACAAAGTTGTAGCATTGCAGGGGTACAGTTATGTGATATTTTCTTTAAATTTTATTTAAATATATTTAATCAATTGTAGCTAAAGATAACTGTTCCTATGGAGAAAAGTTTTCTTTATTTTATTTGGATAATTATTTAAATTCAGGTTAGGGTATAATATAAATTGCTATGGCCAGAGGGTCAGGTGGAGGGGGCATAGTTTTGTCTTTGTTGTGTCTATGCCAGTTCTATGCCCATATTTGGCGATGGTTAGGTGATGTGTGCTTGCCCTTGAACTTTCAGTTTCTATGCCCATATTTGGTGATGTTTTGCGACACGTTTCTTATTAGTTGTTTTCGGGTGAAGCACACAGACAAGGGAAGTACCGGGATCAAGTGCTCGGAGCCAGCCAATCATGGCGAAGGGTGCAGTAACCTTGGTACTCTTTCCTGCAAGCCTGCCTCCATTTTCCTGGACGATTTAAATGCAAGACTCCAAGCAGATGGGGCGTGTTTGCAGCGGCTGCGGCTCCAGGAGTTTTAATTAAATGTAAAAGCGTGGCAATATAACGTGTGAGAGAGGCACCCGTGGCCGGAACTTTCTTTTTATAATGTGTCAAATTTCATTTTGGACTAAAAACTCTCTTCTACTAAATTAGTTTTTGTTTTCTTTCTCGCGTACGTGGCCGCAGGATGCGGGGCAGTTTTAACCCCCCAAAAAGTTTAATGTAATGATTTTACCAATATAGCTTCTCTGACTTTCTTAAATTATAATTAGTAACTTGCTTCAGTTTTTTTATGAGACTTTTCCTCATAACAGCGGTTGCTTGAAGCAAGCAGTAAATATGGACGGTGGTGTAAGAGATATGTACCTTAACAATATGCGACGTTAAATAAAACTAAATTCAAACAGTTTTTTTTTTTAAGTTTTTCAGTTTTCAAGCCCTTCAGTCACCGGTTTTGGAGAAAAGTTCATAATTTTAAGACTGAGCAACGGGAAATAATCTTGCTGCGTAGTAGCTGAGGGATTCCAGCTGCTGCAGACTATTTTTATGTCAACAAACAACTCCAAACCGCGGAACTTGTTTACCGACTCGGTTGCTATTTATTCGCAATGACCAGGGAGACCTGATCTTGAACAAAGTCCCAAAGCTTCGAGCAAAATGTCCTTATGTTAATTTCTTTCAATAATTTCTAAACAAAAAATAACCTCAGGGTACCATACAGATTATTATTTACTACAATTAATGTCCAATGACTGTAACACTAAATCATTTCTTATATGTAAATGAAGTTCAAACACCATTACAGACATAAGTTCAAAATTTGTGTTCCAACAACAATGTCAATCTACGTCAGCAGTATTGGAGTATATTATCGGTGGTTCTGCATGCACGTATTTCTAGGTTCACCAGCGAACGCTTCCAGAACTTCTGTTGGTAAGACATGTACTGGTGTTCCCTGCATACACATACCGAATCCTACTTTAGATGAACAGTGCAAATGTAACTTCAAAATTTAAATCGCTGAGATACATCATGTCACTATTGACGTCAGTTAATCCACTTTTGCACCACATAGTTGCACTGCACGGTCTTACATAGAGAAAGTGGTAGCTGCGTATGTGGCATTCCTTACACTTTCTTTTAGGGTTTTAAAAGAGTAACGTGCAAATTCCCTCCTTTAACTCGGTACACACTGTGTCCCTCAATACCGTCTATGACACATTCATACCTACGATTCAATCCTGGAAAATTTACAAACGCTTTATGTTCCTCTTGTGCTGGTGCTTACCCAGCCCTTGTTATGGGTGCCTGCATTTAAATTAATAACTGTGTTACAAGTGCTTTGTGCGTGTGGGGAGCCTATCTTGACTGTTTCCCGTTTGTCTTCGGACTCCACCTTTGGCAATCTTCGTGCCCTCTCGGTGATGCTCGGGTTCCCCCCCTCCGACCGCCCTCCCCTCCCCTGCCTTCTCCCTTTCTTGCCTGACGCGATCAGCTAGCTCGACCGCTGCTGGCACTCTTCTCCTGGCGCTCCGTGCCTGATCTACCCTCTCGCGGATGGGACTCGCTCGTCATGCCGTCGATCGACGTGTCTTATTACGATAAGAGTTTGTTGTTTTTCCTTCGATTGTTTCTGATGCAACCTAATGTTTATCGGCGTCTTGATACGTCTCAGGTTTTCTCGAGTGTAAAGTTTAATATTCTTGTAAATTTGATTTGCGTTCCAGTTTGTACGGTCGGCAGGATGCAAAGTAAGTTACCCTATTTCTGTCGCTATTTGAAAGTGCTTCTGTCAATTACTTTTGTGGCAGCTCAGGATCTTGATTATTGTAATGTTCAATTATGTAACTTGTTTTGTGCTTGTAATACATTAAGCTTTTTTAACTAATTTTGGATTTTCATTTAAGTAGAGTTGAGTCAATATGATCTCGGGAATATCCCATTCACCTTCATCATGTTTCTTTCCTTAATTTTCTGCTTTTCCTCTTTGGTGCACCTACATGTATTTTCCTTCATCTGGGGTACAAAAATTTTTCTCCAAAAAATTACAACACAATGTAACACCATCATTATCCTCTCCTTCAGTAACAATTTTAAAATTACATGAAAAGGCCAAATTCTCTGTCCTCCCAAATCTGATTTTTTCTCCTGCTACTTTTACATAACTCTCAGAATAATTTATGATTACCTCCTGTTCCTGTAGCCAATCTCCTCCTAACACAATATCAACACTTAAACTTCTTACAATTAAAACTGTAATCCACATTACTTTACCTGCAACCTTTATTTCTAAAATAACTTGCTTCTTAACATTTTTATTTCAGGTTCCAGTGGCCTCTACCAGATACATTAGATACTGGTAGTGTTGCAATTATGTTTAACCTATACTTTTCTAAATCTTTCTAACAGTCTTCAGATATAGCAGTTACCTCACTCCCTGAATCAACAAGCATTTTCAAATTTTTCCCTCCAGACATTAAACACCCTTCAATGTACGGACTTAAACCTCTTTTTCCCTTAGCCATCCTTGCTTCTGCCCGATTTACTTCAAGTAAGATTTCAGATTCCGTTTGAAACTCATTATCACAATTTTGAATTTTCTAATTTGTATGCAATGCCCCACAATAATTATTTTTCCCCACTAATCTAAGGAGGAATTCTCGACACAATCCCCCCTTTCTGCCAAGTTTAAGGCTGTTGGACCCGAAAAATTTTATAGCTAATTATTATCCCTACATATGGGTATCCTATAGACTAGCTTTTGTGCCAAAAAAGATTAACTTCTAAAAC
>PNEQ01111681.1:17378-47450 GCA_003012365.1 Medauroidea extradentata
CCATAGGTTTCTGGAGAACCAGAAGAGATATATTGGTAATTTTTGAGATAACAATAGTACACTATGTAAGCTATCGATTGAAAGTATTTAAAATTTTTGAAAAAATTTTTGTATTAAATGTGCATTATGCTAAATATGGTCTTTTTCGTATACACGTAAAAGCATAAATAAATCACGAAAATATAAAATGAGTACAATCACGAAGTAGTTTCATCCATGGACTTTCAAAACAAGTTATAAAAATTGCACTTTTCATAGTATTTAAACCGAAAAGCTATTACAAGAAGAGTATGTTTTCTCGGCGCCTGGAATTCCAGAATATCTCGAATGCAACCCGCCATGCACGTGGCGGCAGGAAGTCTGGGAAGTGTCTCGCAGGTGCGGCTTGCCTCTTCTGGGAACCCAGCTGGAAGAGCGAGCTCGTTATTTCAGGGTTGCCAAACATCATCTACACTCGCGATGGGCATTTCTACCTGCCTAACCTTGCCGTAGTCGTTTCTGCCCTTAAATGAGGTGCTCTGTGAATCAGTGCTGTGTTGTTGTCAGTGGTCCGTCGTGATTGTTTGGCAATACTATGTTCACTGTTCTAGTGCAAAACTTTGCCATTTTGTTAAGTACAACGTAAAATGTAATTTTACAAAGAAATAATACAAGTTTTTGTGCGATGAAACCACAGAAATTAAAGAATGGCAGACATTACATTAAAACTAAAAGGAACAAACTTTCAAAGGCTATGAAGAGATCTTATGCTGCTCGACGATTATCACGACAAAATTACTGTGGTTCCGAAGAAATCGAAGAGGTTATACCAGTCGCGTATGAGGAAATCATTCAAGAAGTTCATGAGGAGACTAAGAAAGTAAATTATTGGTTTCATTTAACTAACAAATCGAACGAGTTTTTACTAAACGCCGATAAGAATGTATTTAAATGAATATTAAGTAATGACGAGATTTAGTGGGGGTGTGCGTAACTACAGTACACCGGGGAAAAAACCTAATGACCAACTGTAAAACACAGCAAAAATTGGGTTGATTCCATAAGGTTCGAGCCCGTGTTGCCTAGGTGAAAGACGAGTCCTCTGTCCACTACAAATCTGTGTACTTTTTTTTTAAACTTAAAGCAACTTCAGTTTTCCACTTGGTTTTTAATATGTAGTATATACATGTTGAGACTCATGCGGTGATCATTTCTGTATTTCTTTATGTGTAACTGGAGGATTTTATATACCCTTAAAATAAAATCATAATTTTGCGAAGGAAAAACGAACTCCATCGTAATGGACCCCTTGGCCCGGAACATCAACACTGTGAATCATGAGAGAAATCAGCTGTTTTACACAAACAATGCCTGAAAGCGTATGAGTTTGTATGAGTAAGGGCGTTTATTATCACTTTTAACACTTTTAGAGTTGATAAATTGTTTTCATTGGTATGACACATGTACAAATTCTATGAGTGTTTGTCCCAATGTATATATTAGATAATAATCGACGATGCCATTAAAATGACTCTTATTAAAAAGAACGAACTTTTATGGCAAAATGTCATGTTTCCTAAATTGAAGTAATTCTTCATGCAGTGCATGTTACCAGAGTTAGCTCACCCTCGCATATCCAGAGGCATGAGAGTCCAAGATCCACATAACGTGGCTGATAACCCAAAAGCCACGAAGAAACAAAATATATCAGTATAAGCTTCTGAACATAAAATAGCGACTGTGCTTTATTTTGTATGCAACGTTGTCTGTGCTCACCATTGTATGTGGATGCAATTTATACATGTATTTGTAAATTTGGAAAATATGTGAATGAAGTTTATTTATGTAGGCTTCACATATTTATTAAGTAAAACGCGTGTGTTAAGATTTCAAGTGTTCATATGTTTTCCTGAAACCATTCTTGCCGCTCGAGCTTACTGATAAGTGTTCATTAAACATGGATTATACGAGTGGCAGGAAACATATCACGCCTGATTAACTTAAATATACGTACATAGTATGGTCAGCCTCTCTTAGTTCTTAATGGATTTATATTACAACAGAGGTACCGGTAGTTGTGAAAGGTGCATAATTAGTAGATATGTTATCACAAATATTCATCCTGAAACGTCAACTTGTTGCAGAGACATACATTCTGAAGTAACAATGTCAGGACACTGCTGGGAATATGTGAGCTATTAAATAATTTTTACAATTACAAATTATATTTTACACGGAAAAAATTATTCTAAGTACATGTATTCACACAGTTTACAAAACCTTCAGTACCTATTTGTAGTAAAGCTAAGTAATTTGATTTATTGCTAAATATGACATGAGTAGTCCTAAATTTCAGATATGACATTGTAGACAAGTGTACGTTGAAAAGCTGTGAATAGGATTCCTTTTGAATTTTGTTGATATTTTATTCTGAAGAAGATACCATTATTCACAAAATTTTTTGCTAAAACTATTGTGTAAACTTTCTTAGTTAATTGTATTGTTTCATGCAGACTGGTCTTTGTATTTCAAACTATTGCCAGATGATAGCTTGTAGGTTACCGTATAATCCTGTACAGTATAATTAGTGCTTATAAGAATCAGTTCAGGAACATTTTCTCTCCACAATGCCCTGTAATTAGCTTTGCCTTATATGAAAAGAGTTCTATGCTAGTTGGTTTAATAATTTTTGCAAAAAAAACTTAAAAGTTTTTTCACATTGGCATGCAATTGTTAATAGTTATCATTAGTGTGCTTCTGTTCTATTAGTAGTTGTATTGAAATATGATAGTAAAAAAATTTAATGCCATGTTCCAACACAAAGGAAATTTTACTGCAATTAAATTTGGTAGTAATTTAAATTTAAAGGGTCTGTATAACTGGTTGGTGAGCATTGTAGCAATGGGTTAGAAACAGATGATATTCTGAAAACATATTTCAGAGGGTTGTTGGGTACTTTCAATACTCATGCACGTTAAAAATACCGTAGAGTGAGGTTACTTTGCACCGGCCTGTGTAACTTCGAAACTCTTTACTAATTTTTCTTCAAATGAAAATTCTAAAATATTCTTTACATTAAAGAAATGTGCATTGTTACTGCTGTAAATGGTGACGTTCCAAGCTGTCCACCAAAGCAAAATATGGCTTTCCACAAAGTTATTATCTCAAAATGTAGTACCTAATTTTGTAAGAAATTATCTAAGAATTCTACTTCGAGCTCTGCACCAGATTTTCTTAAAATGGCAGGGTCATCGCCTGAAGTTCAACAGTTCAAGTAATGTGATAAACACAACTTGCCAGGCGGTTACATAGTTTGTTAAAATTTTTATTTTAAGCCTGGTAAATATATTCAATGGCGTAAGTGCATTACAATTTAATAATACAAAGAGTCATGTCAAATAGTTTGGGAGTAAAGTGTTAAAATTGTGAAAAAGTGGAAGAGGTAAGGTCATTACACTATAATTTATTTTTACCTCTAAACATTTAGTTAAGGAACAACAGAGTGGTGTCCGATTAGATTTTTTATTATATTTTTTAACTGCTACTGTCAATTTTTAGTAATAACAGATATAAGATGCACTGCTGGCGATATAGTATGTATAAGTCTTGCAAAATAATGTGTGTGGCAATTAAATGAAAACATGTAGGAACAAATTTTAGAAATCTTTGCGCAAACTATTTGCATTGCAACTTTATGTTATTTCGTGTTTCCTTGCCCAATGTAAAATATTAAGATGGTGAAGACGCAAAACCTCGTATATCACAATTGGAAAGAGCTCAGATGGGCGGATAAACTGGAGATGAAATCTTACTGGCGTGGAAGGGATTTTACAGCCCTTCAGTTTGCAACAATACAATAAAATGTGCTTTGGAAAAAACACTAATTTATTAGACATTCTTGTTACTGCCTAGGAACAATGTGTAAAAATGTAAATACTGCCAAAAATTGACATACGAGGTTTTGCATCTGCACCATCAATTTTAAGTGTTCAAAATATACTTCGCCGAGCATTTTTAATATTTTAGAGCTCCGATTGCAATACAATATTGAAAACACGAAGGAATTAATTAATGTGTTTCAGTCAATAATTTACAGCTATTTAAAGGTTATGATTATATTGTCAGGCTGTTTTCCAAACTAATTTGTAATATTTCAGATTTCTGAGCACTTATTTGTATTATTTTACAATGCGTTGGAAGACCCAGACCTACACGCTCCAAGCGGCGGCTTCTCGACCGGTTTGTAATTACGAGACGAGTAGTCAGCCCAGTTCCACGACGAATCCGGCCCTACGGCGTCAACCCCACCGGGAATCGAACCCTAATCACTTTGATGTCGGCTCAGCCACCGCAGGCCTTATTACTTATTGTGTATGGTAAGCTAAAATGTAATGTCCTTTCTTAAACTATTCAGTCAAAATGTTTAAACTACGCAATTCATTTAACTATTGCGAGTTTAAATGGATATTGCTGACATATTGATATTGCTGACACTTCTGTTTATACTGGACCCATTTCCGACGTAATTTGCCCGTACGAGGCCTACAATGACGGGAGCGCCTAGGGCGACAGAAAACGCGCATCATGCCACATCCTAGCCTCTAAGGCCGGTTCTACAATGACAAACACGGTCACGGTTACGTAAGAAAACGTACGCGGAACAAGCCGATCAATCAAAATAATAATATTAATTCTACAATGCACGGATACGCACAGGTTTATAACATAATAAAATAACAATTTTCTCTCGCATTTAATTTTAATATTGTCAAATTATGTTTAAATATTTTGTAAATAGCATAGATAAACCGTACACAAGTGTTCAGTCACATAAAAATTAAAACAGTTGTAAATAATATACTTTTTAAAGTACAGTAAACTTCTTATTGTAGCACCAACATATGATACGTTACCTGACTTACGTTTAAAATTGTTCTGCTCATGGCATCATTTGTCTGTATTTATAAACATAAAAATTATAATAATGAATTTTGAGTAACGAGATTATGTTGATTTTAACCGCCAAAACGCCAAGTGTTCAAAAGTTTCAAACCAAGATGGTGGCGAAGAAAATACAATCGTTTCTTTTTGGCTACACGGAAGCACGGAGACGGAAGAGATGAGAGTTGACCAGCTTACTTACGTGAATCCGTATACAAGCGCGTGTACGTTTACGTTTCACTGTAAAATAAAAACCGAGTGCTTTACGTGATGGCTTCCATGTTACGTATCAGCATCACTGTAGAGCGGGCATAAACACACACGGCTAAACCGGCATGCAGTCTTCTCGCCGATAGTTCGCCCGAGTGAGACATTTACACACTCAACTTTATCTGAAACTTTGTGTGCATTGTCTTATTTGGTTGCCATATTTTATGTATTGCCTGTGTATTGTAATTAACTATTGTAATATAGCAATTACCTATTTAATGTGCCAACATTTCAGCAAATTAAATGTGAAGTGGCTTGCGCCAATGTAAATCATCGCCAAAATTTATTCTACTTAAAATACGGAAATTGCATAAACTGGTGTTCAGGTTATATAAATAGATTGCTGAAGTGTTTGATTTATATGCATTTCAGTAACTAAACACTTTCCAAGCTGTTTTTTTAAAGCGCTTACTGACCAGTAACATTTTCTGTTATTGAATCACTGAATGCCTATCTCATTATTTGTTTTAACTGAGCAAAACTCTTACTGACGGCGTCACATTACATTTAGGAAGAACATAATTCAAATATCCCATTATTTAGAATGCTTTAATATTTTATTTTCATGAGCAGTTCATTAAAATGTTTGCTAGACAAAACTGAGAGCATCCTGTGACTTTTACGCCTAATCCTAAAATACGAAGTTCGCTATAAATTAACTATTTTTAATTAAATTTGTGTTTATAATTTATTGACTGTATGGGCATCATTACATTGTTTGTATTTTTGTTTGAGATACGTTCGTGTTTCTGTACATATTCTTAACGCATTCGGCAATTTCCAAGTTATGCAAAAATTTATGAAAATTTTGTACTTCAGGCAGGCCCTAGACCTATTAATTAATCTTTCGAATTAAATTACATAAAACCTTCAACACAAAGCACACTCTCCATTAGTTTATTCACTGACTATTTCATAGTAAAAATTAACTGTATTATAAAAGAAAAACACATGGTAGAAGTAAAGAAAAGGTAAAAACGGGAAGCAAAGATAGCACAACCAGGCGAGATATTTCGCCGGACTATGATTGGCTTACAAGAGGTACGATTCCAGGTATCACTTTCTAACTTTTAATGAGCTTTTCGTTACTGAAGGTTGAAATGAACATGAAGTAAATGATCTTGATAGATCTCATGCAAGTATGAATGTCAATCGTTAGCCGGCTACGAGAAAGAGTTCCGCAAAGTAAAGCCATCGCTATCCCGGCCAAGCCTTGATCCCGGCCTAGCTGAGGAAAGGAAGCGAATAACCCCTGCCTTCCAAGAACGCGCTAATGTCTTCTTAGGGTTGGCAACACTGCAGCAGTCACCAGATGCACTTGGTCGTTAGGACGGAGTAGTGCTCTGCTAGAGATCTTATCGCACTATGGAATTCCGCTCACAACTGAGCGAGAGCAGAAACACGGAAGGGAGACAGAGATATGGACTAGAGGATGGTACCTGTGGTGCCGTCACGGGGATTTTCCCATAACTCTAAGGGACCAAGGCCTGTTAAATTTGGTTCCTTTTCTCTTTGCTCATCTCTTTCATTCTTATGATTATTCCTAACCTGTCTCTGATTGTCCCTACCTTTGCATTCCATCATTCTATACTCTTAAACCCCCCCCCCCTCATTATCCTCATGATTTCCACCAAGCCTATCTCTATTACCATCTTCTCTTTGCTTGTCCCTTCCTTGATTATTCTGTCCGTCATACCCCTAACCTCTGTTACTACTATCTCGTTCTCTTCTTCCCAATCTCTCTTCCCTCTCATTTCTCCTATCAACAGCTTCTAGTAGTGTAATCAAATCATCAACATTTTTAGGTTTACTCCCTAAAATACAGTTTTGGATTGACCAAGGAAAATTATGTGTTATACGTGAAATGAACGTTTCGTCTGTTATTCCCTGATCCAAATACCTGGTCTGTAAATGTAGTCATACAAAATTTTCCATAGGCCCACTTTGTGGTCTGTATTTGCCTGCAAATATATACTGTAAAAAGTCATTTTGTATGTGGGTCACTCCATGAGATTTCATCCAGTTAAAAATTATTTGACTGCTGCACGTTTTTAAAAAATTCTGAAATTTTTTCCATTCATTGATACATATTTCGAGAGATGAAAATCAATATTAGAAGAAATTATTTCCTCTAATATTACTCTAGGCAGCTGTTTAAAGATGATGGCGTGTGCCACTTAAAGCATTTTCAATCATTTGCGCCAAATACTGTAGCTCCCTTAATTTTTATTGCAAAGAAGTTTTGAAACCTACAATTTAATCAGCTTGAAATATTCTTTAATACTCATTACAAACACTTGCTTATGTCTAACTAACATTTTTCAATTTACAATTAAAACAGAAAGAACTGTGCACAAGTACTCACAGGACGGTATTTGCAGATAGAAACAAACACACATAGGACGAACACATAGGACAAACTTTGTTGAGCCAAAAAATGTGAAGACTGGCAGTTGTGGACATTTTCAATGACTCGTTATTGGTTTGTTGATAGAGCAATGGCAACTGTACACAGCAATATTTACTGTAAAATGTGCACTGGAGTTGTCCCGATTGGTTACAGATGTGATTGTTTCCCATAGAAGCGAGAAGGAACTTTGGAAATGTACGGAAAAGCATAATAGATGAACACATAGTACAAACAAGATGGCGGAAAATCATGTAAACATAATAGGACAATGGCGGGAAAGGCTGTTAGGCTACTAATTACAATTAAAACAGAAATAATTGTGCACAAATACTCACAGGATAGTACTTCTGCACAATTCTTTCTGTTTTAATTGTAATTAGTAGTCTAGCAGCCTTTCCCACCATTGTCCTATAAGATTTTTCTGTGCTATTCTAAAATTTACAGACAAAATTGACTTTTCCACCAACTTCAAACCAAAAATTTTTCATGAAGGACACAACAGATCCTTATGATTCTTAGGGTGCATATACTCTAGTGCTAGTTATTATGTAATTAAAATTTAAAAACTGTGGTGTTTTGAGCCTCTTTGAAATTATAATATGTTGAAAATGGAAATTTTCTAAAAAAAATTCCAATATTTAGTAGATTTTTTGGTTATGTGGGACACACAGAAAAAATCTTAAATTTGCAGATAATTTGATTCTCTTTAGGTACTCCTACATAAATAAAATTGGTGAGGGTGTTTTGTAAAATAAGAGAAATATAAAATCCAGAATTTAGCACAAAATCAACATTTACTATCTTCATCACTTCAGTTCAGTCTTTATTTATCCTGTTCAGTTTGTCGTTTCTCCTGTTCTGCCTGAAAATTTGAAAACTGATCCTTAACTAATTCCAATGTTAGTATAAATTCAGTTTTGTTTCCCTCATTTGACCTATGAACTTGACCCCCTGATTCCGTATTCTCCTCATCTTTTCTACCCTCCACATCTTCTGCCGAAAAACCCCTAAAACAGGTTTCCCCTTCAGACATCTTGACTACAAAATTTTCAAATGTCAAGGTTAACAATTAGCAAAATAAAAAAAAATATAAATTCTTACCCTTTGCCAAAATGAAATTTAAAGTAACAGAAAACTTTCAACACATTAAAACTATTAACCATAACCATATGTCCAATACAATTCACACCGAAATTAAAAAAAAAAACCATGAAAGTTTTGTATTTTACATCATTTTTAGCTTTGCATGTTAAATATAATTCAATTGTTACCATCACAAAATAAACAAAGGTTTTTAATTTAGATTTTTCCACCTAACTTGATTTTCACTGTGAACTTAACTAGTTCTTTTCTTAACAAATCCGAAATACTAGACGTTAGACACAACCTTGACAAATGAGGATTTAAACTTGTGGTTTCCCTGCGTGTTGCTCCCTTGACGTTCTCAGCATCAGGATCCATTTCTCACGGGCCGTTTTTTTCCCTCAACTGTCTCCCGCAGGCTGGCCATACTCCCTCAGGAAGTGGAAAAACCCTTGTTGTTCAGGTATCGGCTACACGTTGGGCTGACAGAATGTGACACACCAGTCCTCCTAGACTGATGCACTAGCTCGATGATAAACCAGCCAAAAAGGCAAGTTTAAAAGCTCATACACGCCCCCCAACCTGTAGTCAAGTACTCCAGAGTTTATTGGCAGTCTTATGTAGGTTATGTTGCATTTTAGGCCAAATTTGGAATTTCCACAGACTCTGGTTAATTTAGAATAGTTAGTCCGAAATGATGTAATTCAATAATCCGAAAAATTTCTGGTTTATTAAGATTTCAGTTCACATGGCATTAATCACACTGTTCCAGTCTTAGCGCAGTGGATTCAGTTCACAGAAAATTATACGTAAAAATGCAGCATGACTACATCAGAAGATTAGACATGACATTGTCAGAAAATTTGGCACACAGTGAACACACACACAGCGAAGAAGAGTGAGAAGCCGTACTGGCTCTCCTCACCTAACGGCCTACACTTACGTGTGAAAACAAATTTTGTAGAGTTGAAAGGTGTCCGAAAAAAAGTTAAAGAAGAAAAATGGTCTTGGTGCTACCCGTACATGATATATTTGTCACTCCAAAACTTTACTTCATGTAAAAATTTGGGCCATAGCCCCATGCGCGTCCTATCCGGCACTAATTCAATTAACATGGGGGAGTCTAAACTTTCCAGAACAAAGGGCGAAGGTACGCCACACTCCATATGCTCTCACTGGCTGGTTCTCGGTGGCGTGACCCTCGTCATTCTTTCCATTACTTAGAACCCCCAAGGGCAAAATTAAAGACCATGCAATAACAGCTAACAGCGCCAAAATTCCTGCGGGGGGAAAAAAAAACTGACTCCTACTAAAATATTACACCCTATCTGAAATTTAGAACATACGGGAATAAAAAAACAGCAGCTTTATTCTTCCTTTCCAGAACCGAGACTACAGAAATACAAGTTAAAATTTAAATATCATATTAGAAATAAAGATTACATGAAATACTAATTCACCAATAATAAAAAAAACCTTGCCCTGCAATGCTACATGTTCTTGGACCAGATTCAATATTCTGACGAGAGATAATATAGAAGTGACCAGAGACACTGTATGGTATCTTCCAACAATCAATGCCCCTGCAACTGAAATGTCAACAGTGCAATAAATTTTACGATGTTCCATCACCATGCAAGAATCGTTACAATTTGAGAAAATTGCAGTTGTCTTTGACCAAGCTCTTTTTGCCAAAGCAACAGAAATAGCATGGAAGCACCAAGGCAGATTTGGAAACTTAGTGTTGATGGGAAACTTTCATACAATCTGCAGCTAACTGTCAATCATCAGCAAAATGTACTTTGATGCTGGACTACGAGACATTGCTGTTGAGTTGGGAGTGGTTGCAGAAGGTTTAATCAACCAGATACTGGACGGAAAGCATTATAATCAAGCTGTCCGCTTCCACATACTTACATACGAGGCTTTTATGAGGTTAGCTTGGAGGGGCTTCCTACAATGGCTTGAGGCTTATCATTTGCAAGATATTCTTGAATTGAAAAACCTTACTGAATGCATACATCAGATTCACCAAAACACATGTCAAGATACAATGGTCGTCTTGTTGAACAATGAATCGTTCAAGAAAGTTATGGATTTATTCATGACCTATATGAATGCTATACGGCAAAGTAACATTCAAGTTTCAGCCTTTTGGATGATTTATGTTTATTTGGTGGAGATACTACTTGGTCTGCTATGAGCTGACAGACAAGGTGATTGGAACCTTCATCTTTCTTCTATTCGGGCCATGACACCCTGGTGTTTTGCAATGGATTAAACCAACTATGCGAGGTATCTTCCTGTGTACTACGCTCAAATGACAAAACTGCACGAGACGTCCACAACCTTGTACAGTGAACCCTCGATAACTCGGACCTCTATGACCCAGATTTCGGATAACTAACAGAATTTCAAAAAATAAAACTAATTTTAATGAAATTATTTTTTTTTTGGTCAAAAATCATAAGAAAATTGTGTCTGACTCATTTAAATCCATCACGTTTTATTTAAAAACAGTATTAAGCTATAAACGCAGTTTCTTATCGCTACTTAGCCTTAAATAATCCCACCATAAAATATCTGGCAAGTTCCGTTTGGTTAAATGTTGCTAGCGAGGCGCGCGAGTGGAGATGCAACTCAGCAGGCAGACTTCCCTTCTTTATCATTCCATCCTCTTCACCGCGTGAACCATGCACTTACGTGTGTCATAAATAAACAGTTCAGTATGATGCTGTGGAATTGGACGGTAACTTCAGGTCACAATACATGTAAAGGGAAATTTATTTTGTTCTGGTATTTGCGATAAATTCACATTTGCAAAACAATTTGTTCTGGACATTAATAAAAAAAATTAAAAGCCATTGGTTTGCATTGCAATGTAGGCAAGGTGGTGAGAGGGTTTTGCAGCCCTGTAACGATGTCTTACAAGCTGATGAGGGTGAAGTGAGGTGAAAGAACACAACATCCATGCACGAGCAAGGATTCGAACCCAGGACCTCTCGCACCGTACACTGGCACCTGACACACTATGCTAGAGGCTGGCGCGATATCGAAAAAAAACCAGGGCTTGATAAATTATAAAAAAAAGGAGGGGGTAGAAGTAACCTTTTGCCCCGGGCCGCACATTCTAGAGGGCCTCGCTTTTGAACAAGTTAAATGATTAAAATGGACGGGTTTTTATCGAGTTCCCATTAACGTTGATGGTATCTGTGAAATTTATTTTAAGTGTAAAGTGTGTGTAAAGACATCACTGATGTATGACGACGCAGCCAAGGTAAGATAGTATGAAGGGAGGCCTACAAGCGCACATTATGACTTCAACCACGGCAGAGACTTCAACTAAACAAAAAAAAAAAAAGAATGGAGGAAAGGTAGACTTAGATTTACATTGCTTCTGGCCTCGTATTCTAACAAAGAGGCCCTGGAAAAAAAAAAAACAATTTCTCGTAGGAAATGTTTGGAATGGTTGAATGACACATATCTGGAGGAGACTGTAAACAAATAGTACATCAGTACAAGAGAGATTGTGGTGCGATGTGTAGGACTGCAAGCCGCAGCTGACATACTGACTAATCTCATTTCTGTTACATACAGTAATTTAGACACTTTTCCGATACGTAACAATTCATGGTCTTAAATGCATTGTTTTAATATTTTTGTGCTTTACTTTTGGTTGTTTTTACTCCCATTTAACTCGGTTGAACATGATTAGAATTTTATTGCTTTTTAGTGTGACAACTTGTGTAAGAATAAAGCTGTAAATTACATGTTTTATGATTCAGTTTATGTAAATAAAATGAAATTTTAAAAATCCGTAGTGTTAAAATGAGTTCACATATTTCTGTACAGTGATCCAAAAAAAAGGGTTGTTAATTACAGTACCGTATCTGCTCTCGTATAAGAGGAAAATTATTTTTGTGTCATTGGAACTCTGTAGGAGGAACGCGTAATTATTAGGCTAGCAGCTGGCTGCAGACACTGTGACATGCTGATGTTAAGCAATTTTTCACGTAAACACCTCATGAGTTGCGTGTGGTCACGTGCGGTGTTTGTATTATAGTTGAGACTGTAACGGTTGACCTTGACTAATTCCGCTTGCGCTCTACATCCCGAGCTATCTCCAACAATTATCTCTCACACGCACACGCACGCACATAGACAGTCGCCAGTCAGACGAGAGAAGGGGGCGAGAACGTTTATGTTGTAGAATGATGCCGTGCTGCCGGCTTCTAACACAGATAAAAAAAGATCAGTCAAAAGTAGCATAAAAACAAATAAAAAATTATCTGCCGGCCCAGGCTGTTTGACATTCTTTTATAGTTCTCCACATTATAGTGATAATTTCCCCACCACCCCCTCCTGTAAATTGATACGTACAAAGCAGTATATATTGCCGCCTCTTTTGCTTGTAGAAATGATAGCGTACTGATTTCCTCACGTTTCTCATGATAAATTACTGATTACCCCTCCTCCCTGAATGCCCCTCAATAACACGGACAAATCGTAACTCGGACAGCTTCTCCCCCCCTTTAGTCCGAGTTATTGAGGGTTCACTGTATACTCACTTTCAGCATGGTGGATTCTCAGTTCAGCTCGGCAAAGAAAATCCCTTCGGTCGAATTGCTGTTGATCAAACTACTGAAGACACTGTACACCCAAACTACTGGAGGTACACGTGGGTTTAGCCTTAAACCAGGTGCAGTGTCTCTTAATTACTTAACAGCAGAAGTGCGACAACTGCAGGAATTTATTTCTGGCCAGTCTTCTGGCCTGCAACATGCAGATCTTATAAAGCTTAGGATTCAGAGGGATAAGAGTAATGTTGCTTTGATTGTTGATCTGTTGGAATAAAACTGGACTAAACCTTTCAGTGAGGATACATTAGATCTTGTTTGCCTCTCAACTGATGTTGCTGCCTCGCCTGAGGTTTCAAGTGATTTGTTACCTTCACGTAAAAGCGGAGAAGAAGCTTATCAGAACTTCCAGAAAATTGAATCGAAACCCGTGAAAGTTTTTGAGACTGAAAAAGATGAAGCTGAAGACTTTTAATTATGCAGACAGTAAAACTATGAAAGGTACAATCAAGGACGTTATTTCAAAAGCTGATCACAGAGTTTTTGTTAACATGGTTCTCATTGCACAGAACAGGAAGCTTGATATGAAAGATATCTTCTGTCACCCTCTTGGCCCTGGTCACTGGCGAACTTACGGTACTATGAAGAAAACCAGTAAATCAGTCCTAGCAAGAGCCCTAGAAAACAACGTACAAACAACCAGCTGAGCAGATTACTGGTTCGTGTGCTGTCGTTATCGATGCAGTGGCACTTATTCACAAAGTAAGCAGGGAAAATCATACATTTGAAGAGCTTCCAGATAGTATTTTCACGTCTGTACTTCATGCTGGACATGTCACTTTTGGAGAACATTGCATTACAATTACTAAAAATTAAAGCGAAGAGATAACTGCTCTCAGGTCAAACCACGAAGAAGCAGATACACTGCTACTACTACAGTAAAACCTCGTTAATTCGAAGTGCTCAGGACCGAAATTTTGTACTTCGAATTACATAACTTCAGATTATATATATAATATATATATATTTTTTTTTTTTTAAAGGTGTTTCTACGCCGATTTTTACAGTAGTCTTCGAGAACTGTTAAGCATTCGAATTCAAAAAGGGAATAGTAGCATGAAGTAATTGGACCAAAAAAGATTGTTGCATTTTTCTTGGCCGTCATACACTGCGTTTTTCTTGGCGACCATTGTACTGCAAGTAGCGTGCATCACATCTACTAGGCTGTCTGCAACTCTGCGCTTCCCCTTCCCTTGTTCCAGTGCTCGATGTCTGTCACACGTTGCCTTTGCCACAGCATGTGATTGTTATCAGTTCCGTATTTGCCGGCATATAGGACGACCCCGTGCAAAATCTTGAAAAATATTTAATTATTAATTTTGAAATTCCCGACAGAAAAATTTTTTTTTTCCTTTGCCAGAAATATAAATATCTTGTTTAAATATTTGTTATAAATTTATTACCGTTTTATAAATATCATAGGCGACACAGACACCAATAACATGGGCACTACTGCCCTCCGGGCGCCTAAGAGCCAAGGAAATGAACAGCGACGGAAACACGTGGCCGGCGACGTCGTCAGTTCCCGGCTGCACGCCACATGCCAACGCCGGCCTGCAGCAGCTGCTTGCAAAGTCATAGCATTCCTGTACGCTGTTGTCACCCGACTCCGAGAGCAATGTGCTGGCGAAACAAAGGATCTCGGCATGCGCTCCAGATGTACCGATCGCCAAACAACGCTAGCTGCAATGAGTTAAAAAAAAAAAATTAAAAGGACAGGGGCACTTTTAAAACAAAAGTTAATCTTATACGTTGGCAAATACGGTAATTTATAAATGCATGGTTTTGGATCTCTAAGAGGCGGAAGAATGTTACGGACATCTTGAAGAATTTTTAGCCCAAAACGGTAAGTTTTACCACCCTTTACCCCAAAAAAAAATTGTAAATATTTCACGCCGAGTCATTTTTACAAGTGCAAAGTTTTTTCCAGTAGCTTCTAGAAGGAATACGTGACGTTTTGTCAGTGAAATTATTTCATAAACAATGTAACACACCCAAAATAGTAATTATGACTAACCCTCCTCCCGAATGAAAATTTGTAAACATAGTCGAGTCATTTTCGCAAGTGCAAAGTTATTTTTCCATTAGTTTTTCCAAGGAAAAATCAGATGCAGTGTTAGTTAAATATTATTTTAATTGTTAAGATGTTGAGTGATACACCGCGACAGGCAGTGCAGCCAGCCAGACGGTTGTATGGCATCAGTGCAGTGCACACAACATGGCAACGTAGCACAGGAGGCAGCAAGCCGACACTGCGACCTTGACTGCTATCTGTTCTCTCCTCCCACGAGTTGCCAGTTACACGACACCAGCCGAACACGGGAAACAAACCTGTGCATTTTTTGCCTGCCATTCTGCTGTACGCATTCTCCTAGAAGCTGCATTGTTGACTGGCGACTGGTGGAAGGGGGGAGGGGGGGAGGGAGGTAGAAGAGAACAAGGACTATACTCCGTACACTCTAACGTTGCAGCAGAAATAAAAATTTCTAACGAAATAAATCAAAGCAATTGAATTATGTATTCATTCCTAACATTGTGATGATTGTGCCGTTACAAACTTTACTTGTATTTTCCAATAATTAAAACGAAATTTATGCTGCACAAAATTTTAATGTCATTCACTTGACTGAATTAGCTGCAAACTTAGAATGGATAGGATATAGGAGGCACTTGCTGGGTGACGCAACTCTGGCATCTGCTTGGTATGTGGCTAGCTAGGCGGGAGGGGGGGAGGGAAGTGAAGAAGTTCTAAAAATAAATCAGCTCTGCCTAAGAGTTAGGAGGGGGGGAGTTGAGCTACCTTCTTCCTCATCCTCTCCTTCCATCATTCACTCCGCTTCTCCCTGGCTGCTGAAATACTCCAGGCCAATGGCACATGCGCAGGTGTCTTACCGTAACTGTATCTAGCTCACGGAGCGGGAGGAAAGCACAAAATCACGTGATCGTCATGTCACACAGCCACAGGCTGTCGCACGCTGTGCTATTCCTGCCTTCCATTCTTCTTTTCCTCTCTCTTTGCACGCATCACACACACACACATATTCGAACTCGAGCGTCGTGCACAAGCAGACAGCAAGGAAGCCTCAAGGTCAGCAACGACACGGGCAGGCGCGGTAACGGAAACAAAGCCAGGGCTGTACAACGTCACACGACGCAGCATTGTTCTTGTATTTTGCACACTTTATCGACTTCTCTATCAAAATGACTTCGAATTACTACGACTTGATCCCTGTTTGGGCCAGAAAAAAGCTTTGAATTACAAATTAAACGAATTTTGAATTAACCAAACTCCATAGCATGTACAATCCTATCCTCACGTTCGGGACCGAGCGACGGCTTCGATTTATATAGCATTTTGAATTAACAGAGTTCGAATTAACGAGGTTTTACTGTACATTCAAAGCATGCTGCAGAAAACTATCCGCATATTTTATGTATTTCAGACGACACAGATGTTTTACTCATTTACCTGGCATTTAGTAATCATATAAACAGCACAATCTTCATTATGCAAGGCACAAAGGCTCATACCAGACTTGTTGATATATCCAAGCCTGCTGCAGATGTGGGAGAAGAGATGTGTTCAGGACTGTTAGGACTTCATCGTCGGACATGATGCGACACTGTAAGCACATTGGCTGGTCAAGGAAAACTGAAGGCACTGAAAATGCTTATGCAAAGTCCTAAGTTCGGGAATGTTATTGCCTCTCTTGGTACATCTTGGAGTACCTCAAATAATGTCATCAATACTATCCAAGAATTCACGTGTCAACTGTACTGCAGAAATATTAAAATTACTTAAGTAAATGAGCTGCGGTATCAAATATTTTGGGCCAGAGGAGATGTGATATCAGGACAGTTACCACTCTGTGAAGACAGCCTTCTGCAACACTCTTCGTGCAATTCGTACAAACTGTCATGCTGGCTTCTGGAGAAGAAGTTTAGAAAACATTTCTGATATTCCAAGCCCAAATTCATGTCACGGGTGATCAATGAATCAAGGACACTTAGATATTTTATGGACAAAGGGATCTCCAACTTCAGAGGTCATACTGTCTCTGACGTCTTGCAAATGTTCTTGCTCTTGCCGACCGTCAGACAGTACTTGTATCTTGAACAATCTGAAATGCACAGCCATTTGCAAACTCCAAACATGCTCTAACATGGCTCAAGATAATGCCGCGGAACTTCTAGTGCAGTATGAAGAGGAAGATGATTCATGTGACAGTGATGCATGATGTTTCATTTCAATTTAAACAGTAAGCTCTTGTTCATTCACATACGCTTCACTTAGTAATATTTTGTTTTATCGATTCAGCCCTTTAATGAGCAGCAACTTGCATGGCAATGATATTGCCACATGTGTTGTTTTATAAGATGTCTGCTTGCGTTTTCTTTGCAAAATAGACAGTGAAATGAGTAATTACCACATTTTTACGTAAAAAAATTATTTCAATTGCAGTAAATTTCTGAAATTCACACATTGTGACCGTAGCACATACTTGGCCTCTTATCATATAGTATTTCCAATTTTTTTTAATTAATATTTTGTTGTTTGTGGTCTTGAGCGTGGACTACTAACTGTGTGAACTGACAAGTGGGCTACAGTGAGTGAAACAACTATGGCCGTGAGTACATATTTATCAACACGTAAACACTGCTACATTACATTATACTGCACAGCACGCTACTCACAGACAAGCCCTCGCAGCCACTGCTAGGGCCAGACTGTTTGTTCCTCCCCGGTCTTGTTGGGGTCAGGCAGCTGCTCCGTCGTCCAGATGGTACACTCACCCCACCGCATTCCTGCAGCCCGGCCGCACGGCACTGCGTGCTGCCAGCACGCGCTGAAGGTCCCTGCAGCCTACTGCGAGTGGCCGCTACAGCATCCTCCTCCCAGTGATGTGACGCATCACGCGAAACCGCCCCGTAGGCGGTCTGGGAAGCAGACACACCGCCCAGTGCGGGTCACGTTAGACATAGGACCTCGATGTATCTTGCCGGGAGCCTGGAGTTGCTGGAGGGGTGATAATACTGTGGGAAGGGGTACTGCAGGGCCTGCTGCTTCCTGGTCTGCCAAGACATAGGCAGGCTTGAGTCAATCGATAGAGACCGTGGTACGCCTGCCGTGCATCAGGGAGTCGCTGTCTTCGGAGTTCGGTCGAGGACTTGGAAAGGGCCCTCGTACGGTGGGTGGAGAGACCCCTTAGACCCCTCGCAATATACAAACACCTCTGTGGCCATCTGGAGGTCCTTAAAGACAAATGGTTTTTTCCCGCCATGGTGTGAGCCAGGGACAAGCCGGAGGTCTCTGAAGTGCAGGTGGAGATCAGTCACAAGGCTTGGAGCATCGACCAGTGGAGCATCAGGGTGGGCACTGAGGAATTCCCCTGGCAGCCATAGTTGCTGGCCATAGACCAACTCTGCTGCAGAAGCGCGGAGATCTGCTCGCCAGGCGGCCCTGATGCCGAGCAGAACGGTAGGTAGAATGTCCACCCAGCGCTCTGTGGTGTGGCAGCGGATGGCTGCCTTTAGCTGACTGTGCAATCTCTCCACCATCCTGTTGGAGACCGGATGGTAGGCCGTTTCCTGGAAATGGGTCATGCCCATCAAGGCAGTCAGGGTCGTAAACAGGGAAGACATAAATTGCCAGCCCTGGTCGGTGGTGATCCTCAGGGGAGTGCCGAAACGTGCCACCCATGTGGCGTAAAAAATTCTGGCGACCGTGGCCGCTTCAATGTTCTTGACTGGCACTGCCTCTGGCCAGCGTGTGAAGAGGTCGACCATGGTGAGACAGTAGCGGAAACCTTGGGATGACGGCAGCGGTCCCACCAGATCGATGTGAACATGGTAGAACCTGAGGAAATAGTGAACATGGTCGAACCTGAGGAAATACCCTACTGGCGAGGAGACATGACGAAAAATCTTCAACCATTGGCACGATAAGCAGGAACGGGCCCACTGCCTGCAGTCCGATTTCATGGAGGGCCAGACGAACCGTTGTGCAACCAACCGCCCTGTAGTCTTGATGCCTGGGTGAGCCAGGCGATGTACCACATCGAAAGCGGTTCTGCGGAAATTCGGTATCAGAGAGGGTCGGGCCGTCAAAGTGGACATGTCGCAGTAGACTTCCTGCTGCGACTCTGGGATCTTGACCTACACCAATTTAAGACCAGTGTCTTGCTGCAGGAACCTCAGCAATTCATCGTCCACCTGGGATTGTGCCAGCGCTTGGTAGTCGAGAGGGGCGGTGACTGAATCCAGGCGGGACAGGGTGTCGCCCACTGTATTAGCGGAGCCAGGGATGTGACGAATGTCCGTCGTGAACTGGCTGATGAAGTCTAGATGCCTGGCTAGACGTGCGGAGCACTTGTCGGGGTTCTGGGCGAAAGCGAAAGTTAAGAGGCTTATGGTCCGTTAGAATGGTGAAGTGTCTGACCTCGACCATGTGGCGAAACTGACGTGTTGCCAAATATATGGTAAGAAGCTCCCAGTCATAGGCCCCGTATTTCTGCTGTGCTGGGTTCATCTTGGCTGAGAAGAACCCCAACGGTTGCCAGTGTCCATGAACCTGTTGCTGGAGTACGGCCCGACCTCAAAATCGGAGGTATCCGACACAACGGCCAAGGGGGCATCAGGCACAGGGTGGGCCAGCAAGGCCGCAGAAGCAAGGCTGGCCTTACAATTTTCAAAAGCTTTGCCGCTGGTAGCTGTCCATGCTATGGGATCTTTGCCTTTGATAGTGCTACGCAGGAGCTCGTGCAAAGGTGCCTGCTTTTCAGCAGCCCCAGAGATGAACCATCTATAAAAGTTGATCATGCCTGTGTATTGGCGCAGCTGCTTTGCGGTGTTTGGTATAGGGAAGTCCAGGATAGCCTGGACCTTTTCCTGTATTGGTTGGGAGCCGTCAGCTGAGATGGTGTGCCCCAAAAATGTGACGCAGGACTCGCCGAGGACACACTTGCCAGGGTGGATGAGGATTCCGTAGGTCGTAAGGCGTTCAAAAAGTTTGGTCAGGTGTTGCGAAATTCTTCCCGATCCTTAGATGCCACCAAAACGTCATCAAGGTAAGACAAAAGTCTAGACCACGAAGGACTTCGTCCATAAACCGCTGGAAAGTCTGTGCGGCGTTGCGTGGACCAAGTGACATGAATGGGAATTCAAACAGGCCAAATGGTGTGGTGATGGCTGTTTCGGGGATGTCGCCAGGTGAGACCGGAATTTGACTGTAGGCGCGGACTAAGTCTATGGTGGAGAAGAAGGTTGAGACGTGCAGTGAGTGGGAGAAGTCCTGGATATGTGGAATCGGGTATCTGTCAGGTATGGTACGGGCGTTCAACATTCTGTAATCCCCACAAGGTCGCCACTCGACTCCCTTCTTTGGCACCATGTGAAGTGGAGAAGACCAGGGTCTGTCCGATGGCTGTGCAGTGCCGTACCTGAAAATAGTCTCAAACTCTTTCTTGGCGAGGCGCAGCCGATCTGGGGCCAAGTGGCGAAGTCTGCTGCGCACTGGCGGCCTTGCGGTGGTATTTATATGGTGTATGGTGGTGTGGTGCATCGGGTGCAGGATCCCTGCAGGCTAGGTAAGACTAGTGAACTTGTGTAGCAACTCAGGGTACCGGGACGAGGGAGCAGGTGTTTAGATACTGCTGACGTGACTTGTGGCAATGGAACAAACTGAGGTGAGGGATGTAGTACTGTCCACCAAGCGTCCATTACGAATGTCGACAAGTAGGCCGAAATGATACAGACAGTCTGCTACTATGATTGGCGTAGTGACCTCAGCCACTACAAATCGCCAAACCAAATACCTTCTAAGTCCTAAGTTGATGGTGAATGTTACAAAGCCATAGGTTGCAATCTGCGTGCCACTGACGGCCACTAGGGAATAGGTGGACTGGGAACACCTACCTAGCAAATGGGTACGTGGGTAGACACAGATATCAGAACCGGTATCAATGAGGTACAGTACCTTGGTATCACGCTCCATGACGAACAAGCGGCGAGCAGTAGGCAGGGAAGAGTCGTCGGCCGCCATCAACGTGTCCCCTGGTCGTTTCCCGACGGGTAAGTGCATGGCTTCGTGCACTTGCTGGCCACGTCCCTGAACCGGCGGTGGCACCAGCAGGCCCCTTGAGGGCCCTTACTGCGGAAGCGGAAGCAGCAACTAACTGGCGACAAACTATCATTACGGCTTCTGCAGTGGCTGCTGCTATCTCCTGCCGCAATGTTGTGGCCATCTCCCATATCTTCGGTGACATCAGCGCTGTCATTTTGTCCATCATGGACTCCAGAGAGGCAACCGCAGCCGCCTGAGGTTGGGGGGTGGTATCTGAGATGGCATCCGTAAGGTCAGCCAACGAATCTAGCGGCGAGCTCACCTGTGTGGCCAGGATCGCCTGGGTTGATGATGGTAGGCAGCCCAGCTATAAGGAACGCAAGAGATCATCGGGGATAGTCATCCCGCCAAACTGCGGAGGTGCCGCAGGAATTGGGATGGTCGCCTGTCGCCCATCTCCTCGTGCTCCAGCAGCTGCTTTGTTTTCCTCTCCTGCGACGCACTTAACCTTTTGATTAGCTCGGTCTTCAGCTTCTCATACTTGCCTGTATCCGGCGGTCAAGTAAGAATATCACGCACTTCGCTGGCATACTTACAGTCCAGATTGCCAGCCACATAGTGGAATTTTGTACTGTCCGCCATTATTCCCACGATCGCAAACTGATTTTCCATTTGAACAAACCACACCTCAGGATCTGTGGGCCAGAAAGGTGGTATGCGGACGGACACTCCGTCTACCGCCACGTAGAGTGCTCTGGCGTTGGGTCCACCATAGTTGCTGCACGACACCCGAACCACCCAAAATGCACTACTCACTTGTGGGAAGCAATGCACCGCGAGTGACGGCACGAATTCGCGATTTGCCGGAGATCGTGCGTGGATGTGCAAAGTGGGCCAGAATGTCTTTGCTCCCCCTACCCAGCGCAACGCGGCACGATGCGGGAGAGAGCGATGCGGACCGGTGGGAAGGGAGGTGGCAGCGCGGGTGACGGACGTCACGGCAGGCTGGGGGCTGTGCGAAATACGGTGCGAATACCGGAGTGCTGCGGAAGTTCCCCCAGAAAGCGCCTCCCTTACGAGCGACGACGTTGAGTCGAAAAAACGCACTGTTTACCGCTGCCCGAACTTACCCGATCACGCCGGGGTCACCAATGTGGTCTTGAGCGTGGACCACTAACTGTGTGAACTGACAAGTGGGCTACAGTGAGTGAAACAACTACGGCCGTGAGTACATATTTATTAACACGTAAACACTGCTACATTACATTATCTTGTACAGCACGCTACTCACAGACAAACTCTCGCGGCCACTGCTAGGACCAGACTGTTCGTTCCTCCCCGGTCTTGTTGGGGTCAGGCAGCTGCTCCGCCAGCCGGATGATACACTCACCCCACCGCATTCCTGCGGCACGGCCGCGCGGCACTGCGTGCTGCCAGCATGCACTGAAGGTCCCTGCTACCTGCTGCGGGTGACCGCTACATTGTTCATAACAAGGCCAACGTAACCAAGTATAAGGATGTATACAGTGGGATCTAACAAATTAATTGGGGATGCAAGCACAGAAATCAATATCTGAAATTTATTTAAAATTTAAATTTTAACAGTTAAAGCAAGATAAAAGTAGCAAATTTTATGTGTCAATTTTATCTGATTTATATAGTGTTTGGACTCATTTTAAAGCTAATATAATTTCTAGCAACTTTTCTAAGTAACTTTTTCTTATATTTTGCCTCATTTGGATTTTTTAAATTTCAAGTAGGCTCTTCGCTTGCTTCTTCTGGAATGGAATTTATCTGGCAGGCAGGTCAGAGTTCATATGCTTGGAGGCACGTAGAGAGACGTGCTGGAATGAGGCGAGGGCAGCATGTTGTTAGACCTTCGACGTGGGTAATAGTGTCATGTGCAACAGAACTCCGAAAAGGTCGTGATCCTTGACAGAATGATGACACAGCACATCCCCAGTTAATAAACTAATGAATATTTAGCTGTTACTGTGCATCAGAATGTTGTGCAAATTTGTCTATAACTGTGTTACGTTATTTTCCTTCGGTATAACTCTGAACTGACTGTTATTTAAAAGAAGTTGGATCCTGGTGTATCACTCCGCCACGTGGTTGCAACAGCGAACATTCGCCATGAACGGGAGAAACTCGAAAAGATGGCTGGAGAGGGTGGACTGTGTGAAGGAGCGGTTAGGAAGTGGGGCTGCACAGGAAAACCAAAGGGACGCTGGCGCAACTAGTTAAGACTACCATTGTTGGCATTTTCACGATTTTCGTAATTAGTATACCAAGAATCAATGTAACCACTGTAGTAATGTAGAAAGAAAAAGAGGCAACTAGTAGTGTTGGAAAGCTTTGCCTTTACCGGATTCATGATGTAGTCAGATCACTTGTATGTTGTGTTGACTTTGGTACTGATTGAGTAGTGGTCGAGCAACGAGTGGAATTCCAGCATGAAAGTTATTCCATGGCAAACCTGCGGCAGTGTGTAGCCAAACATCCTAATACTGTATATATATATATATATATATATATATATATATTTATTTATTTATTTATTTATTTATTTATTTATATATATATTACATATATATTTTTTTTTATATATACATATATACATAAATATACATATATATTCCTTTGTTGTCTTTTGTGGATAAAAAAAACTTAAGTTAGTTGTTCTCATTGTTCTGAAGTCAAGAGTCTAGAATTATAAAAGGAACTGTATCTTACAGCAAAATCATGTTGTAAGCAAAAGCCTTACTGGAAAATATAAAACAGTGCAACTGAGCTGGTATTTCTAATTTTACTAACAAGCATTTTCCGCTTTAATCAAATTATCATCGCCTGGAAATATCATCAGCACTGTTCTAGTTGTAATTTAATTTTTCTTTACCAAACGACCTAGTAATCTCATCACTGAGCATTCGGGCAAGCATAACTCACCGCTCCCGTCGACGACAATGAGAACTTCCAGAATATGAAATAGCATTGACTAACATCAACAACAAAAGCAACTCCTGACATTAACGTACAACACATTCCACCCACGTTACAAGTGTCGCCGCGAACAGGAACATCATCAACGACATCAATACTCTATAAAACCTGCAGCCCCGTGACAATATTAATCTAATAATGTTTTCTCTGTTCCGAATTGATGCTGTCGAAAGGTTTTACAATATGCAGTGACAACAGTTTTGAATTGAATTGAATACCATATGACATACTATCTGTGACCTTATGTAATACATTTTCATTAATTAGTGATTTTAATGTCAGTTATTAAACACTACAGAATATTTATAATACATTATAATATCCATTTTTCCCCAATTAATTACTTCCTTAGGGTGATTTTACTGAAAATGTAAGTAAATTTATGTCGAAACAGCTCAAAATTACCAAGAAAAAATTTTATTCTGAACAATTCTGCTGAGAAGCATGTTTCTCCTAGGACCAAAAGTTTCCTAGATAAATGCATACATTTAAAATAGGACCCAAACCAAAAAATATTTAAAACGGTGGCCGAAACTACATTTAGCTGGGAATCTTAAATGTCCAGAATGTGATTTCTTTTAATTCACATTGACGTATGCTCACAGCATCTTGAACTGTCAAGCCGCCGCTTCATTCTGCCCAATCCATATTCCCGCACCGAACGCTAATCCTTTCTACCCTAAATATTCTCGCACACGTCAGTGCACTCCAACATGACACCAAGTATTTTATATTAAATCCTTAGTTATCCTTCGTACAGAAAACCCTGGGCAGGGTTGTTTAAAGTATATTTCCTACGAGAAGTCTCACCGCCTATAGGCACGCCACCCGCAGCACAGGAAGACAACAAGAAAGGGAGGAACCACCCCTCGCATCGTCTCTCATTAGGCGAGCAGCCGGCCAATCACCAAAGACCACACCAAGAAGGGTATAAAAGAGGGAGCACCAGCTGCCGAAATCAGTCGCAATCTAATTGCCACTCGCTCTGTAGCAGTACAACTGCTACAACTGAAAGGTCAGTTCTGCTGCGGTAGATTTATCTACCATCACCATTCCTTCAAGCTTCATCTACAGGCCTGGAAGACCAGCAATCGCAGAATCCCTTCCAGAAGCGCCCATCACGACTGTGAGAGCCTTCTACGCCAGCTGTCCAGCTTCGCCGACCCAGAGCCACATTCCAAGGCGTCGTCACCTGCATCAACGACTCTCACCACGAAAGCTAATGCTCTTCCGTTAATTCCTACACGCTCTTTAGGTTTCTTAGGCACAGGATGTTCCATTATCCATTGTTGGCGTACGCCAATAAACCACGCAGCAACATCATACCTATCTTTTCTTCCCTTGCCATACCTTCCATTGTTGACAAACCCATCCACCTGCTAGACACCTGTGACTCCTGCATCCTATAGGATTGTCACGGGAGTTTGTTATCGGGTCGTAAGTATTCTACGTCTGGGAGGAGGCGTAAGTCGCACGTCTTCTAGGTTTTCCCCATCACGCCCTCTCGAGGTAGCACGACTAAGCTGTGCTCTTTCTGGGCGGTGTCGTGTTTCGTCTTGTCTGGGAGAGATGAAAAGGTATACGGACGTACTGAGGCGCATTTCTAGCGCTCCTCTACAAGTCCACCTGCCCAGCGCCAACACTAGTTCCGCCGCATTAAGACTTTGCGTGCCACATCAGGTGATCTTATGGGACACAGGACATTAACAATTAGCTAGCCATACCACTTTACCTTCATCTGAGCCACAGTCAGGCTATGCCTAAGAAGTCAGGTAGGAAGTTGAGAGCCTGGCAGGAGTTCGCCAAGCTTGTACAGAGGGCACTGGAGGTTAGGGATCCTGACACAGGGGTGAAATTGATCCAGAGGGAGTTTCCACCGCCGCACGAAGAGGCACCCTGCTCAACTACCACGCCATTGTTTGGCTGGCATTGCAGACACCCAATGGATCAGCTTTCCTTAACACCCCCTCCTCTTCACCAGTCTCCGTCACAACCCAATCCTCGTATTGTGAACCCCCTCCTATGCAACTCCTAACCTGGACACCTTCTTGCTCTCCCTTCCAAGGGATCAGCACCCCATCGTTGCCACTTCCTCCCATCCATCTTCGGCTACACCTGCTGTAGAAGCGCAACCTCGAGTGCAGCGCTGGTTTCCCTCGCTGTAATATCTTTACGTGGTGGGGAGAGCCCGACCAGGAAGACGACGGACGACGCTCCTGGAGAGCATCCTGGGATAGCACGCTGCCGCCATGCCATTGCGCCCTCGCCTACCGACTACCGACTACCCCACCCCTCACCGGCGTCAACATATAGGACAATATACAAACAGCATATGGCATTTAGTCCCACCTAATGGTATCGACAGTTTGACCAGCTCATGGACTAATAGTTTAGTTTGACACTCACCTGCCATTTCATCTATTACTACCATAGTTTTGGTGCGCCCGCAGCCGTACTTCTTGGCTTCTTCGCTCTTCAGGAACATTTTTCTGAACAGCGGCCCTGCATGATCTGCCACCGACACTGGCAGTGATGTTCAAGAATGAAGAAAGTAAAGTAACACTGCTTTGATTGTCAGTCACTTTGCGCATTACTGGGAAATGAACTGATAGCGGTTGATTTTTCTATGTTCGAAGCATTTTTTGAGCGTTTAGCAGTACCTTCGTGCACTCTCAAATCACTCTTACCACCATGAGCAATGTTTATGTTGCACGTACAAAAAATACAAAAAGCGTACCTACACCCAGTCTTTGAAAGATTAACCCACAGGAATTCCTTACTATAGAAATCTAAAAATACTTGCCTGTAAAATTTTTTTTCTGTTTACTTGCCATTTGTATGTCTGGTAGCCCACTTTTGTTTCTGTAAATCACTTTAGTTAATTAATAAATTCATTATTTTAAAAATGTAACACCCGGAATGTTTTTAACGGTTAACATTATTACTGTGTATTTACATATTTTTTACGCAACAACTGTAAATATAAACGATAAAACGATTCTGAATCACAATGAACTAACAAATTCTGGGGATTCCAGTCAACTGCTACCAACACAAAATGTTCGGGTCCAGTATATTTTTTTTACCAATTGGCAATCATCGACATTCCTCGAGCGCAGAAATTTTGCACTGGGTACATGCCACCCTCCGAGCAACGTATCCACTAACAACCACGAGAGAGAGCAGTTTACGAACAGCAGTTCGAAAAAAACTGCCAACGCTGCGTTGATATATATGTGTGCAGTAAAATAAACTCCTGCCCGAAAAACCAATTTAATGAAGATGGTTTCTATTGTTTTCATACAAAAAGCCCAGGCAATTGTACAATACAGTAGAGCCCCAATTTAACGAACTCGGGAATAATGAAAAAAGTGATATAACGAAAGGATTTTTAGGAACCTTTAAAAAATAACAAAAAATGTATTAAATAATTAACTGACTTTGACAAAATCAAATATTAATTGTAAGTTACGTCCTTTAAAAATACTAGCACCAACAGTCGTATGTACATATTTCTGCGTAAAAAAGGTTAAACCATCCATCGAGAAACAAAAAAAATTAGTTAAAATTTGTTGAAAACTTTGGGCGCGGGAGTGATTTTGAGATACGAACGTGCAGCCAAGCGAGCGACGCTGTGTTACAACAAGCGCGCGCCTAGATCCTCATCATGGCGACTGGCGATTGAACGAGCATCTACTGTCTATCCCATGTAAGAATTCCGTGTTTTGACAGCCGATGCTACCAATTTTTTTAACACGTGCCAGACACTTGGCAACCATTTAAAACAACAGGACGTGACCGTATGACCTGATGAAGTAGTAGTGGCAGCCCTGATCAAAAAATCGGTTACCTTCTGTCGCCGACGCTGAAAGTAGTGTGTATTATACGTGAAAAATAAGTACGCATTTTGGAGGAAACTTAATATAATAACACGGCTTCGTATCTAGCATTAGTCAGTGAACTATTTTATTATATTCAAATCGCGCAATTTTATAACTTATTTACAAACAACCGCACCATTATCAGTCGACCTGTAACCAAAACAAAACAAAGCACGGCCATTTGCGAGTGTGAAACGTTACCGCGTTCGCGTGTGTTTGAGATTCTTATAATGTGTTAACTTTATTATTCTGTGCATAAATGTAATATATTGTAATGTGGGGAATGTAAAACCCAGCCTGTAATCGCCAATGGGATATTATGACGTCCGGCAACCAAAACAAAGAGCTGCCATTTGCGTTGCGAGTGTTTCAGGTTGAGCTTCTCGTGTGTTCCTGTTCGTTTGAGATTCTTGTACGGTGTTATTTTCATATTTTGTGCATATATGTATCTGTAATATATTGCAATGCAGTGATTAAAATACGCGGCTTGTAATCGCTAACAACAATGGGATATTAAGACGTGATTCGGAAGACAGGAACTTCAGCTAGCATGTCTACAAAAATATTACGTAACTTATATTTACAGAATTTGTGGGTAATCACCTACGGTTATAGTTGTAGTCTTCTATGTAAACATGCTTTTTCAAGGCGCCTGCTCAATAAATTCTTTTTGTAAGAAAATGTCCGTGTTTTTTTGTTTTAAGCAAGAAAGTGGTTAATATAAAGTCCACGTGAGATTTTGTGCTTACCTCAGCTGCAAAAATTTAGGCCTACATATTACCAAAAGAAACGGCCAGAAGACGTACGCCTATATATTTCACTGTCATTAAAGTCTACTGGTTTGATGACTTGTGTTAATTAATCAACAAAATATTTAAACCTGATCTGGGCAATTAGGCCTACCCATGTTTGTTTATTACTTACGCTTTTTATTGATTTATTATTTCCGTTTAGGTTGTGAGAGCACAAATTTTTGCTATATAGCCTACAATAGTCACGCGATTATAATAGGCTAACACTGATATTTCAAAGGTAGGCCTACCACAAAAAGTAAGTTTGTTTAATAGTCTACAACGGGAAACTTAAACTATACGGCTTTATGATCTGATAGTACAGAACCAAATTAAAGGCAACACGAAAAATCATTGCAGTAATTCTTGCATGAATTAGCCTATTTTAATTACAGTGAACCCTCAATAACTCGGACCTCGATGTCCCGGACTTCGGATAACTCGGACAGAATTTTTAAAAAAATGTTAATAATTTTCATTAATTATTTTTGGTTAAAAGACATAAAAAATAATTTCTGCTGGATTAAAATTCATCCCATTATATTTTAGAACAGTATTAAACTTTATAACAAAGTCATCAATCGCTACTTAGCCTTTAATAATCCCACAGCAAATATCTGGCAAGTTCCGTGTGGTAAAATGTTGCTAGCGAGGCGCGCGACGCGCGAGTAAAGATGCAACGCAGAAGGCCGACCTCTCACTTCTTTATCTTTCCTCCCTCTTCGCCCTGCGAGCCAGGCACACACGTTTGTCGTAAACAAACATTTCAATGTGGTGCTTGTGAAATGACGGTAACTGCGGGTTACAATGCCACACAAACGGAAAATTATTTTGTTCTGGTATGTGCAATGAATTCAGGGTTGCAAAACAAATTGTCCCGGACATTAAAAAGAAAAATTAAAAATCATTGCTTTGCATTGCGATGTAGAAAAATTGGTGAGAAGGTTTTACTTCCCTTTAACAACAATGTTTTCAAGAGCCGATGTGGGTGGTGAAAGAACAACACAACATCCAT